>JANHGN010024187.1:0-26263 GCA_024605025.1 Megaceryle maxima
CCCAGGTGGCCGAGAAGGCCAACATCATCCTGGCTTGTGTCATCACTAGTGTGGCCAGCAGGACTAGGGAAGTGATTGTTCCTCTGCACTCAACACAGGTCATGCTGCACCTTGAATACTGGGCTCAGTTTTGGGCCTCTCACTCCAAGGATATTGAGATGCTGGAGAGTGTCCAAAGCAGGGCACCAAAGCTGATGAAAGGTCTAAGAGAACAAGTCTTATGAGAAGCATCTGAGGGAACTGGGGTTGTTCAGCCTGGAGAAAAGGAGGCTCAGGGGAAAAGGAGGCTTCTTGCTCTCTACAACCTCTTTTCATGTAGGTGTCAGTCTGTTCTCCCAGGTAACAATTCATAGAACAAAAGGAAGCAGCCTCAAGTTGTGGCAGGGGATATTTAGGGTGGATATTAGGAAAAATTTCTTCCCAAAAAGGGTTGTCAAGCATATTGGAACAGGAAGTGGAAGGAGTAACCTTGAAGGAAGGTGCCAAGGAAGTGGTGGAGTCACAAAAGATGTGTAGAAGTGGTGCTTAGTGACATGGCTTAATGGTGGACTTAGTGTCCGGTTAATGGTTGGACTCAAAGATATTAAGGGTCTTTTCCAACTTAAATGATTCCATGATAGTTTCACAGTAATTACTGATCAAATCCTGTTTGAGCTTATTTATTTAAATACTGCACTAACAGCTATTGGACAGTATCCTGGGAATACATCTCATTGCCCTGCTCTTTCTTTC
This sequence comes from Megaceryle maxima, assembly GCA_024605025.1. Lineage (NCBI taxonomy): Eukaryota > Metazoa > Chordata > Aves > Coraciiformes > Cerylidae > Megaceryle > Megaceryle maxima. The sequence goes on from JANHGN010024187.1 coordinate 733, forward strand.
AGGCTTGCACTGAGATGGTGATGCCCATGTGCAGTGATGGTGTTAATGACATGTTTGAACCTCAGAAATGGGACTTTGATGCACTTTCAGAAGATTGTTACAGGCAGTGGGGAGTGAGGCCTCGCCCCTCTTGGATGCTTTCTGTGTATGGAGGGAAAAACATCAGTTCACACAGCAACATTGTCTTCAGGTGAGCCTTGTTTCAGCTTCTGGAGTAGAGTCTTCCACCAGTTTGGGTTGTCAGTGCAGAGTGCCTGTCCTAAGTAACTAAAGGATCTGTCTCTAGCACTCCAGCTGAATAAATGATGGACATGGGTTGTGTTGCTCTTGAGAGTAAAATGGTCAAGCTGCAATGGCCAAAGAGGCCAACTTCTCTGTCACTGCCTGTGTGACTCCAGAAGAAGAATCTGGATTGGGATTCTGCCAAGTGTAATTTTCTTCCCATGTGGATTCCTTCTTATCTTGTGGCCAAAGTCCAGGTTTCCCATGCTGGTAAATCCATCTAGCTTTTATGAAGCCAAAGCACTGTCTATTCCACATAAAAGGAAAGTCTAAACAAGCTCTGGCTATAACACAGAATCTCAGGCACTAAAATTGTTGCTCCAGGTGATAGCCTTGTAGAGGGGCTGGCTTGATGTTGCTTTTTCCCTTTGCTACAGAAAAAAAGAGGGAAGTAACTTGGGGAGCATTCCTATTACTGCCAATTGCCCTTTTCATTTAGTGGTAATTAAGCAAGTTTCAACAAACTTGTGTAAGATCTAAATACAAAGAGATATTTCCATTCTAGCAAGGCATACTGGTAATGCAGCAGAAGTTTGTCTGCAAGACCTTTGTACATGGACAAAAAGTGAAAGGAAAGTTTCAGTCCACTGCAAAAACTAGTGCATGCTTCTTGCTCTCTGCTCAGCCTTCACTTTACTTTAAAGTTTAAATGCTGCTTTCTTTAAAGGCTGGTTCATATAGCTGTACTTCTGCTGTGGGGTGATAGGAAATTTTGAGTAGCTAAAGGCTGGCTGCTCATTAGGTTGTTATGTGGTAGGAAGATTTAATAAATCCTTTCGAAGCCTGTGCTTCAAGAGTTCTCGCTGTACTGATTGCTCAAGGCAGGCAGCTCCTGGATATATATATTCCTCTGTGCTCTGATTAAAATTGTGCAAGGCCTTTTCAAAGATAAAAAAACCAGACACAGCAAAAAAATAACAAAACAAAACCCAAACCAAACAAACAAAAAACCCAAACCAAAACAAAACAACAAACAAACAAAAAACCACCCCCAAAACCCAGCAAAAACAACAAATCCAAACCAACCAACCAACCAAAAAACCCCACACAAAAAAACCCAACCAAACAACAACAAAACAAAAACAAAAGAAAAAAAACCCTAAAACAAACAACAACAACGACAAAACCAAACAACAAAAAACAACCAACCACCACAACCCCTGCTGCTACTTTAAACAAAAGTCAGAATTAGACCACTGGACTTGTGTATTTTAAAAGTAGAAAGTCCTTGCTTGAAATGGGGATTATTCTCTGGATTTCAGCTGTTAGCATTAGTCTGTTTGGTTCCAAAGGCCTGTTGCTTTCCTCATGTTTGCTTCTTGCTGTTTCTGTCCCAGCAGGATATCTGTTCCAGAGTGAGAAATTCCACCCTTTTTGGGTAGCTTCTTAATAGAAAAAAAAAAAAAAAGTTGGTTTTATTTAATTTCTGCAGAGCGTTGCTTATTTCCAAGGCTTCACAGCTCTGTACAGTAGAAATCTGCTTTGTAAGCGATAGACAAGCAAACAAATCTAAATAAGTGTTTAAGAATTTATGCCAGCTGAAGGAGCTTGAAATGAGAAAAGCTTGAAAGCAACCAGATGAATGAAGAAGTAGTGCTGTACACACAAAGCTTTGGATCTCAAGCTGGGTTGTTTCTCTTTGAACAAATACTTTGTCAACACTGTACATTTTATATAAGAGCCTTTTATCCTCAAACACTGCAGAGTGCTTTACAAAAAAATATCCCTATGTTTACCAGGGAATGCAGCTTGCTGTGGGGTAAAAAGCACTGGGCTTCAAGTGTCAGGCATCTTGCACAACAGTTTGGTGTAGGAAGGGAAGAATATTCCATCTAAAGAGAACCAATGTAGGGTGGATTTATCTGGCCACAGCAGGATTTGGCCAGGATGCTTAAACTGGTGTTGCCACTTCTCCCTCTGAAAGTAGTGCATCCCTCTGCAAATCTTGCTCTGCTCTATGCATTCTACGGTATTGATGCAGGAATCTCCATTGCCACTTTGGTTCCTGCATGGACATGTGTAGTGTGTGAGTGGTGACTTAGGCTGTAGGCCAGTATTACTTGCCTGTCCTGGGCAGTGCACCTTTACACTAGTTTGAGGAAACTGGAGCTTTCTGTTTGCCCTGTTTGCCCTTTCTTTTCTAGCAATTTCCACTCCTGATGTTTAGATATTGGAACATGCTGTGTACTTGGTGTGGAAATGCTGCACAGGGATGGAAATGGCATTTTAATGCTGTTCATGAATATGAGGGCAGAGAGCTTGTAGTAGTTGGTAGTGTCTTGTCATCAATGTACTGTGGTAGTCAAAATCAGCCCAGGTTATATCAATCAGTATGTAATTTGGTGTACACAGTCTAAAAATTGGTACTTACAAATCTGGGTGTATCACACTGGCTTGTATGCTTCTAAGGTAGGGCACCCACCTAGCCAGTTCTGCCCTGGCAGGGGAGAGGCAGAAAGTGAAAGCTCTGCTTTTAGAGTTACTTGAGTTATATGCAGAAGAAAGGATTGGTTAACATAAAAATAGAAGAAAAGAAGAGAAATCTGAACTGTATTTGCCCAAAGAAAAAAGGTGAGAAAACCGAGTTAATAAAAGGAAACTTGGCAGTTATGGAGCATGGGTGTGTTAAAGGATGCACAGACAATGTTGCTAAGATTGTGTAAAACTTCTCCTTGTTCTGGGCAGGGCTGGAGAGCTGAGGAGGCTCAGAAGAGATGATAGGAAAGGGACCTGTTCGCTGTGGGATGGGCAAGACCCTATTTATGCTGTCAAGGAAATATGATGAATTGAAAGCAGGACTAGCATGCTGATATTTTACATTAGGTGTATTTTCTGAAGCCCTACTTGCCTGGCCACTGCTAGAAAGGAAAGACTGACTTTTTTTATTCTTCCTTTTCTTTTACTTCTGTTTACATTGGGAAATTCCTGCCCTGGACGATGGGCAACTGAGTACTTGCGTGCTTAGTTTTAACACATAATTCAGTACTGACTGGAATGGATTATTTATCTTATTCTGTAAAACTGTTAAGACTTACGATTATTTTGTGGTGAGACCTCCATCTGTCCTCCTGTCAGCAAGTATCACTTCCCAAACTGTGCCAGTGCCTCTGGTGCCATCATTTGGCAGGAGCCACAGAGGATGCAGCCAAAAGTTCCCAGAAAAGCCAGAGACAGTGTTGTTTTCTTGTGGAAAGCTTAGTTTCCACATGACTGGGACCAAAAGACTCAAGTTCATGTACATCTTGGGTCTCTCAGCAACTCATCCCCCTGTTGCCAAGGTGCTCTGCTGATTCAGGCAACCTTTTAAATAGTTTTGCTTATTGGTCAGCTCTGTATGCTTTTTGTTCTGCAGATACAAAATGTTTCTCTTCTCCAGAGTCATATTTAGAGCAACTGAAAATGAAGAACTACAGAGATTTGAGATACTTGTTTGTCGTTTTTTGTTTGTTTGTTTGTTTTTGTTTTGTTTTGTTTTTTATTATTTTTTTTAATTGTTGTTTTGTTTTTTTCAATGGAGAAACAAATGAAGTATTAATTCAGACCCCATCAGGTTTTATTCTTAGTTATTTCTACAAAACTCTTTTTTTTTTGCTCATTATTTCTTTCTCTTATTTTCTGGTGCTGCTGGATTGATGAAAAGATGTTTTAATTTCTTAGATCCTCCTAAAAATTTAGACTGCAATATAACTGACCATCTGTAATATTTCCTTTTGTAGGTGTGTCCAGTGATTTAAGTGTGGATCAGCTGTAGATTTGTGTAGTTCCGTAAATATACGGATGGTTGTGTGCAGAAAGATGGACCACATGTGGGGACAACCTTGTGGTAAAGGAAAATAAGATGTAGTAGGGATTGCTGGGCCAAGTCCAAAGCTAGGGATGAGGGATGAAAAGCTCATACCTCTTCAGCCATTGGTTTGCTCTATGGACCAGGCATTATCTGGAGCCAGATGTACAGTGCAAGGAATCCTTTGATTGACGTGGGGTGAGGGAGGAAGAGGAGTAAATTGCATTAAAAAGTCCTGTCACAGAAGGAAGAGTCATTGTAGACAGTTTCTTGAGGGATAAAGGCTTTATTTTAGTAGGGTTGTTTTTAGAAATAAGGGGACTAACAGAAGGGTCCAAGCATTTCTTTGCAAAGCCAGGTTGGCACCCAGCTCAGACAGCAATAGGTAGAACTTATTGAAATTAAGTTCTGAAGGGTCCAACTGGTTATTAGTTAATGCAGGCTGTGAAAAGGGAAAATGAAGTGCTTTCTTTGATTTGGTGATTTGGACATGTCTTGGTACAGGTGAACCTGAACCTTCTATGACAGTGACAGGTGGCAGTAGATCTATCTGCAGAGGCTGTGGCACAGGTTATTATCTGAATTAGAAAATAATTAGTGACAGAAGCATAGCCTTGCTTAAGCTGCTAATATCTCCATACCTATATCAAGAAGGCCCATCTCAGCAGAGGAGTGGGCACGGGACATTGAGACAGGGCTGAGGTCTATTTCTGTCAGTACTTAAGCAAAAGTAGCTGGAGGTCAATGTAGATATGTTGACAGGAGCTGCAGCCCCTCTGATGACTGCTGTGCAGGTGTCCCCTAATAAAGTATTCTTTCCTTGCAGCAATGGTGGCCTGGACCCATGGTCTGCAGGGGGGGTGACCCAGAACATCACCGATTCCCTCGTGGCAATTGTGATCCCAGAAGGAGCCCATCACCTGGACCTACGCAGCCGCAACCCTTTGGACCCCGTATCTGTGCAACAAGCACGAGCCTTGGAAATCTGCTACATGAAGCAGTGGATTGAAAAGGCCACGCACAGGCACTGAAGTGGTACTGCAACAACAGTGGTCATTATACCTCTACTGGCTTTGCAGGGAGTAGGGCCAGGCCTTATCACATGGTCATTTCAACATTTCACTCCTGCTTCCTCATCTGTGGGGCAGTGCTAACCATTGCTTGTGCATGTGAGAGAAGCAGGCAGCAGATGGATGGGAGAGCGTTTTCAGATAATAAATTTTAGAGTGCATGGATTGAGCTGCCTGCTCTGGCTTCCTTTCCTCTTTGTCTCTTCTCAAATGCTGTACCATAAAGTAGAGTGCCTGTTCTAGGCTTGGTGCCTTCCTCGCTGGGTTGGGTGATTGTCCTGACTGCTGGCATATATAGAGAGGATTGAATAGCAGTGCTGTTGGTGGTGAAACTCCTGCTGCCTTCGGTGGGATTGAATTTCAGACATCCTCAGCTGATTTAAACTGTGATGGCAGGGGCATGGAGATAATGGGGGAATGGAAATTACATCTTGCTGTGACCTTTGGTGGAGAGGTAGGGAAGCCATGGGGAAACTGGCTGTGTCATTTTTAAGGAAACTAAACAGCCCTTACCTTTTGGAATTGATGCTGGAAAAAAAAGTAAATATGTCTTTTTGTTTTGTTTTGTTTTTTCTTTCCCTTAGTTTTCTGGCAGCTTACTAATCAGAGCTGCCTCTGATGGCTTTCCCATTCTGTGCTGTACTGAATGGTCAGGGCTGGGCCTGGACTCACTCTGCTGGTAACTGTCTGACCATGCACAATCTGCATCAGGGTTTTATTTCTTCCTTTGCTGTTTGTCCTGATTCTGAAATACCCACCACTGTAATAATGGTAGCCAAAGAAAACTCTGGGTATATTTTGTATATGTGTCCATTCCCCACAAGCACTTAACTTTTTCAAATCAGGAAGCTTTCAAAGCTATTCTCTTGAAGAGCAAATGTGACACTTGCACTGGCTAGATCTTATGAAGTGACAAATAATTGGGGCTGTGCCTTGTGTGGGTTCCTCCCTCTCCCCCCATTCTGTGTATTGTTCAAATTCTGCATGATCTGTTTGCTGATGGCTCTTCAATAAAAGCCTTTAAAAAAAAAAAATTGTTTGCAGGACAAACTATTCAAAGCACAGAATGCAGCTATCCTCTCAGATCAGCCTAAAGCCTGATGCTGAGCTCAACAAGCCAGGTGCACTGGGCTTTCTGTAAGGCTTCCAAAACAGACAAACTGCCCTGATTCATGAGGCAGCATATTTGACATTAATAAATGGCTGGGGCAGTCCCCTCGTTTTCCAGCTTTGGCTTCATTCACACGGAAGCCCTCCTTCAGAAAGGATTCTTTGCTGTTTAAAGGACAACTCTGTTTCAGAAAGACTTGGGCAAGGCTTCTTGTTCCTAGACTCTTAAAATTCCCGTTCTGCTGAAAAGTTTTCTCAGCTTTGATGATATGCCTGATAGTTGAGTATTTTTTCCAAAGACACCAGGTGGCCTTTTCTATTTCCAGTCTCCTCCTATCCTCTAGGAACAAAGCAAATGCAACACTGAAATCTTATCTTTTAAAATGCTCCTGTGCATCTTCTTTCCAAGAGAGTTCCCAGCATTCCCTTGTCTTGTGTTAAACATGGCATTTATGTTCAGACTCCACGATCTGAACCTCTCGTGCTCTTGAGCAAGGCAATTACGTAAGAGACTGGAGAGAACATGACCAGAGAAGAGTCACGGAGGGGGGAAAGAAGGAAGAGCTACATAGAACTTGCCTGAAACGTGCTGACTGAAAGCTGTTGGCAATCACTTTTCCAATAGTTTCAATTTTTGTTACTCTCCTGCAAATATACTCCAGACTCTTGGTCACCTACTTTATAATGACATGGTGGTCTTGAGTTTTTTTGAAACAAAAATTTTCTTCATCAAGTGTGTTACAGTCAAGTTTCTAGAGATACAATAGTATCTTCTTACATATTAATTGATGTATGGTAATGTCCTGGTTTACTCCAAGGCAAGGAATGGAACCTGCAAAAGGAAATACAAATTTAAGAATCACAAGTGGTTTAAATGAGCAAGCAAGAGCCTGGCCCCACTGCTCCCAGTGATTGCTCAGGATCCTGCTCTGTGTGCAGACTCTAGGAGAAACACTTCTATGTTGTATGGAAAAGGTTGTCAGGTTATTCATGCAATGGGCTGTGAATGGTCCAAAATTAACAGCTACCGTATATTGTTAATCAGCTTGTGTCTCTTCTCTCTCTCCTGCTAGCTAACTTACTGTCTCAGAAAACAGCTGCTGCTTTGTTGTTTGGAAAACACTTTTTAGTTTCAATCAGCATAAGGAATTTAAACTTCCACTCCTCTTTTCTTTCTTCTTTCACTGCTTTCATAAGTAGAAGAAAAAAAAGCCTTCAATAAAAATCAAATCGCCATTCAATTTTAATTTTAAATGCTGAGAAATTACATTTAAAACCAAAAACTGTTCAGTGTGGCTTTGTTTGTGGGGTTTTGTTGTTGGTTTGGTTTGGGTTTTTTTGTTTTTTTTTTAATTATCTTACTATTCCATTCAGTTTCTGTCCGTGAGACTGATTCAAGTGCATTTTGAATCACATTCTTACTGCTTGGACCTGCTTATGAATTAGGTGACTTATGAATTGAGTTTCTGTTATTTTGTTCTTCCTTTTTCTTTTTTTTTTTTTTTTCCCTTCAGGTAAAGTAGTTGAAACTTTAGGTCTTATTTACCTTAAGCATTCAGGCTGCAGCTTAAAATCTATGTACACATCTCTGTAGGCTGCTGAGGGACTGTCTCTGGTGCTTGGGCCACCTCATCTAAATATTAGTTCTCCTGGTTGTTTCATGCATGTGAGAACAAAACGGGCCATGGGAAATGGCTGATTTCTCTATGCAGGTATATGATGATGGGCCATACTTCATCTAAGGCTTTTTGTATGTCCAGAAGTGTCATGAATGATTGGAATTTAAAAATTTATGTTACCTACTCATTGAGGACAATGCAGAAAGAAAAAGAAGGAATTATTTCCCCCAAGCAAGAATGTCACTGGTGAAGCTGCAGTTTGTATCAATAAAAAATGCATTGCAACAATGAAATGTGAGTTTCTGAAACAGCGTTTTTGGTTTGCAAGGACATAGATTTTTATCCCTTGTCAGATTTGGAGTTCTGCAAACAGCGTTGTCTTGTTTGTGCTGCACTTGGATGGAGTGGGAGGAGAACTAGTTAAGATAATCCCCAAGTTACACACAGAGCAGTCAAGATGTCAGGTGGTGGTGTCTCTGCACTCATTTAGTCATTTCTCACTTTGGAGGTTTAGCTGCAGGGTGAGGAGCAGATGCTTGAACTGTTTTTTCTCTATATGTGACTGTTGAATGCAAACAAGCTGCCTATAATGGGAGAAAATCCATTTTGTTTTTGAAAGCTTATTCCAGTCCCAAGCAAACATGTCAGTGATGATGAAGGTTGTGTGGACTGATCTGTAACACTCCCTGACCTGACAGGTTGGGGTTTTCACTGGGTTGTGTAGCTCAGAGTTAATTGGGCAGAGCTGAGCCTGCAGAGTCCTAGGAGGAGGGAGCTAAACAGCTTCTGTAACTTCTTGTGTTTGTAGGTAATTTTAATTTTGAAGATCGTCAGAGGAGACTACAGAAAGGAAAGCCTCTCCAGGAACCCAGTACGTGGGTTCTAAGTGACAGGGAAAGTGTATGCAAAGTGAGAGTGCCAAGATTTGTCTCCCATACTGTCTGTCCATCAAATACGTTGCAGACAAATGTAAGCATGCTTTAAATAAAGGGTTGGTTTGTTTTTTTTTTTTTTTTCTTTCTCCTTCTGCTCTTAAAAAGGGTGCTTAGCTGTTGTGAATTTCATCTCTAAGGAATCAGGAACGACCCGAAGAGCTTTCTGTATAGTAAAGCCTTTGCCCATTGACAGGTATTTTGGCCCCCTCCAGGACTACTGGTGGGATCATTGTGTTTTTGTGACAGTCAGGAGGATGCTATGAAACCCATAAACACAGGGTGGAAAGAGCACAAGGGATCATATACTCCATGCTCACCTTTTTTTGCTCTCTCCTGTTGATTCAGAACATCATCACTGAGCTGCAACTGGGGATGTGCATTTGTGTAACTGTGTATTTAGAGGAAAAACCCCAAATATTTGTATGGTAGTTTTAAAAATAATACGTCTGAGACTACTCAGACTTGTGGCATGATGATACCTGCACTCACAGCCATAACCAGCTTGAAAGAATTTGCTAAAAGACCACAGTGGGGACAGGTTTGCTGCTGGAATAATAAAATAGGTCCTTGCAGAGCTGAGTAACACTTTTGTCTCATCTTTCTGAAACACGCTGCTTCTCCAAGAAAGAGAAATCTTTTTGAAGTTGAAACCATGCACATGTGATTTTTACTCCCTAGGAACAATTTATAAATGATCCTTTGAAGGGGTTTGTTTGATTCCCATTACACTTCTGTCTCTTGTCATTTGCAGTGTCACTGGTGTTGCGTTTAGCGCACTACTGGGTGCTGTTACTGTAGCTTCTAGGGTTTTTTTAATAATCTATCCTATTTGTGTGTTTTTAAACTAAAGCCTTGGTCTTACAAAAGTGACTTCACAAATCCTGATTCTCTAAGACTGTCCATGTTAAAAAACTGAAATGGTTTGTTATGGCAGTGCAGGCCAACAGAAAATGTGTTACCTTGTATTACCTGAGTAGTGAAGCAATGGAAAAGATCTGAACTGAGGGTGATATCTGGGATAAATTCACAGTGCTTAAGTGATTTTAAAATTTTAACTTCCATTGCTAAAAAAAAAAAGTCCAATTTTATCATATTAAAGCTGCTGGACATCTACTTGCAGCTTTCACTGGTATGAAGAGACTTGTGCTCCTGTATTAACTTTGATTCTGTGATTTCACAGCACTGCCTCCAAGTGCAGAGACATGAGCATTGAAGTCCCGAGTCAGCCTTTAATTTTTTTCCCTGACCAACTCATTTTCACTAGCAAATCTATTTGACCCACGTGCTTTAGGGCAGTTTCCATCTTTGCATCCCTTCAGTAATCCAAGCCCAATGAAAAAATGGCTTTATGGCATTAATTATATTGCTAAGAGCTGATTGTATTACCACTCTGAGCCTCGCCAATGTGAGGACCTGCTCTTTCCCCTCTACAGCCTCTCAGTGGAGGTCCCCCAGGTTTTGGGGTGCAATGTAGAGACAGCAAATGCTCGCAGCAGCAAAGAGTGAGAACATGTTCCTTTAGCATGGAGCACCCCATATTTGTGTCTCCAAGGCAGTAAGAAACTACGTCAGCTGTGGTTTATCTTGCAGTTGGGTTTCGAGTGCCAGATATTCAGCCCAGGAAAATCAGCTGGCTTTCGGGAGGCTTTGGGTGTAACTTGGGCATCTCCGTATGGAGAATGTATTTTCCATAGTCCTATATCCGAGTGTTTCCTTGATGGGGAGTGAGGGTTCCTCCAGGTGGGTGGGGGTGGCTGTTGCCCCACTCCCAGGAGCTATCCCTTCCGTTGCTGATTTGCAAAAACTTTTAGTTCAATCCTCCCGTTTAGAAAGTAGGGGCAGTGAAACACTGAGACCGGGAATAGCAAATCCCTTCCGTTTGTCTTGTTGTTTTCTAATGTATGCGACCTCTCTGGGTGGTTTAAGCGGTTTAGGTACTTTCTATAAAAGGGATCTTTTAATGACAAAACTAATGTGATTATCTTACCAAGTGTGAGAGGCGTATTCAAGGTTTAAAGAAAATCTGTTAGAATAGCTGAATGTATCTGCTTAATCCTTTCTCTAATGTGGGTGGACAATGCTCTGGGAAGCAATTGGTCTTTCTTTCTTAGAGTAAATGCCTGGTCTCCAGAGGTAGGAACTTGTTTGCAGCTTTTTATACCCTTACGCTTCACCTTCTAGAGAATACAAAAGCACAGGAGAGAGACAGAGAGCTTTGAGAGGCCAAGTTTTTCCTCAAATAGCTGGGGGTGTAACCAGTATGGGGCCAATTCCGGCAGGCGGCCGAACACCCTCCACTCCCTTTGACTGCCACCTGAATAGAGGGTCCTCCTTTCACCCTCCTGCAAAACCATGTCCCCACAACATGAAATGCAGAAACACTTTCTGAGCATGCGGGGAAGCTGTTCACAGTTACTTGGGTGACAGGACCCTCTAGTTTTGTGTGTTGTGTGAGCAGCCCTTCCCACATGGACCCATAGCTTTGGGGAATTCTCTGAAGGTTCTGTTTTCCCTATCCATCCTTTGGAAAGGTTTGGACATGCTGACAAGTTATCTCAGGGTGATGCCTGAGCAGAGGTGACCATGGCAGTGCTCAGACCAGGAGAACAGCACTGACGGGTGACACTGTGGGATGTGGCCATAGCTGGACCTCGGCCAGTACCAGCCTGGTGTTGCTCAGCTCCTCTACTGTTCATAGGTCTGTGCTTGTGAATCTTGTTTTTTCTCATGTCCATCTGGATACACAGATCTTAGAAACAATAGGGAATCCTACTGACTGCAATAGCAAGACAGATAAGACATCACCCCCCCCCCCCTTGCCCAAGTATTTATCAAAGCACATAGTGGCTCTGGGAGTCTTTAGCACGTGGATTTGGCTTTATAGCAGAGGATATTGAGCTGCTGCCTTTCCCAGTTGGAGTGAAAGGCGCTGTCTCCTCTCACTACCCAGTAGAGTAACACAGGGGAAAGAGAAACCTCAGCATCAGTGTATCCTCTTCATAGGGACAGACACTGAACTACAGCCCTACACGCTCATCTGCCTACCCCAGATGTGGAGTTGGCACTGGTTCTCTTGTTGTGGAAAGAGACAGTATTCAGGGACTAAGTGCACAACCTAAAAAACAGTCCCAGATCGTGTCAAACAGAATTCTCCAAAGAAGGGGAAAGCAGTTTGTACAGATAAAGCCTTAGCATCTCCCAGCAGGCTCCTGTATGATCAATAATCATAGGATAGTTCAGGTCGAAGGGACCTCAGGAGGTCTCTGATCCAACCTCCTGCTCACAGCAGGGTCAGTGATGGGGTCAGAGTAGGATGCTCAGCGATGTATCCAGTCAGTCCTCCAAGGGTGGAGCCTGCACAGCCTCTCTGGGCATCTTGCTCAACTGTCCACATGGCAGAAATGTTTTGTATCTAGTCTGAACCTCTGGTTTCAGTTTACATGTGGTTTTATCCTCCCACCATGCACCATTTTGAAGATCCCTGATCTGACTTCTTGATGAGCCCTGTTGACACTGGGAGCTGCTGTGAAGTGTCCTCAAAGCTGTTCCTTTTCCAGGCTGAACAAGTCCAGCTCCCCCAACCTCTCCTTACAGGTCAAGTGCACCAGCCCTAACCATCCCAGTGGTCTCTATTGAATTTGCTCCAATTGACCAATGTTTTCTGCTGGGAGGCCTCAAACTGGATGCAGTATTTGATTTGTGGTCACTAAGCACCAACTAGAGGAGGATGATCCCTTCCCCAACCTCCTGGCTCTGCTCATGTTCATATGGCCCAGGAAGCTGTTGGTCCCTTTGGTGCCAGGACATACAGATGGATCATGCCTAGCTTGATGTCCACCAGGACCTTCAGAACCTTTTCTGCAGAGCTGACCCCCTCCAGCTGTTAGTGCCCATCCCGCACCACTGCAGTGAGTCCTTCCTTCCCAAAGGGGCAAGACATTGTGCTTGCTCTCATTGAATTCCGTGAGGTTCTTGTCTTCTTTCTTCAGCATGTCTGTCTGAATGGCCACTCTTCCTCCCAACTTGGTGTCATCTGCAAGACTAAGAAATGCTAAAGAACTTGAAACCTGAGAATAACATAGTTTCTTTTTTTATGTCTGTTGTAGAACATATGCTTAGTCTAGTCTTAAAAGTACCTGTTCTCTAAAGTATTTGCAGCATTGAAAGGATGACATCTTTCCTGACTACCTTCTTGCTGTCTCCATCCCTACATCAATTCTGTCATGGACTCTGCAGCTGAAATCTGACTGACTGCTGGGACAAGGGAGGAAAGCCCCCCACTGCTCTGCCCTCAGAGCCCTGCCATACATCAGAGCTTATAGATGTGCATTGCTGCAATGCATGATGTCATATGAATGAGCTTTAGAAGTGACATTTGGTCACCATAGCCTCTGTGTTGCAATGAAAACAGAAGCCCAGTCACTTCTGTGAGGAACTGTGGAACAGGTTTAATGGTTGAGCACCGTCCAAACAGTTGGGATGGGGAAGAAAAGCAGCCTGGGCTACCTCCTTGCAAACAGCAAGAGATTTCTCTTGTAGGGTATTTCATATAGTCAAAGGAATCTGAAAGAACTATGCATTGGAACATCATTGTTTTAACACAGATACTGTATCACCATTTCATAAATGAGGAATCTGGACCAGAATAAGACCAGAGAAATTTTGGCTGGTTTTCTTCAGGAGGAATTACAAATCTTTTAATGTGATATCACTGCCTAAATCTTGAGTGGTGCTCCAGGGCTGCTGAGAAGAGAAATTATCCAGTACATCTAGGCACATGCTGGGGACATTTCAGGTGAGCATGGTCCAGCAGGTGAACCCATTTTTGACATATTAGACTCAGGGACTATTTCTAACACCTAAGCCATAGGTAGACCCACAACTGTGTCCAACACTGTCCTTCCTTGAGCACCCAGAGCTCTGCTTCCAAACCTACACATGCATCAGATTGATAGGAAGCAATTGAACTGCTTACTGTGTCTAACACCTGCTAGTGTTCCTCTAAGCATCTCACAGATCCACTGGCTACCCTTAGCTTCTTGGCTGAGGCAGGCTCTGGTGACATGGAACTCCATTCCTTTAGTCCAAGGGGAGAATGGTGGGGCCATGAAATATGTATGTATGCATGAGCATGCATGGGTAAAAAATAATGTTCCTCCTCTAGGTAGACAGGAATTACACCTCCTTTCCCTTTGCAGCCTGCTGATATACCCAACCTTGCAAACTGGGATCTTTGGCTACCTCTTGACATTTCACCGTGGGCGAGAGAGGGCAAGAGAGGAAGCAAAGGCTGTTATTTCCTTGCAAAGACCAGTCCCACATTCTCAGTCACCATAAACGAGGTCATTAAAAACAGACCAGGCCCTCCCAGGTCATGGTGGAGGAGAACAGTCTCCCACCTTTCCTCCCAACAGATGAAGTCAGTACTTGCTACGCAAAGTAGACTAATAAATGTCAGGGCAGCGGGAGGTGAGTGCAATCAAGTGCAAGAGCCTGAGTTATAGCGGTAACCTGCTGAATTCCTGGGTCACAAAGTAATTTACAGAACAACCCTAATGTCATTCCATAATTATTCAGACAGCCCAGACCCCGGGGGGCACAACCTCCTGCAGGGTGTATTATTAATACCATCAACAAGCAGCAGGATGTTGGTGTGAAGAAAAGAACCACAACACAAGCGTGTGAACCTAAGGAATAAATGGGAAATGGTATTAATAGGACATTGTACTGGTCTCTAACGAGTAAAAAAAACCCTGTCTTGTCCTAGCAAGTCATTCAGAGAAATATGAATGTGTTCCCTTCGACAGTGACAACTGCTCACGGCAGTTTGCAGCAGAAGGGGAGGAAGATCAGTGTGTTGGCGGCTGCTCATTTATATCTCCCAGCCCCTGTGATAGTCCCCATGGAGACTGAATGGAGGGGGGTTGGGGGTGTGAGGGAGGTGGTTTCCAAGCACCCCAGAATAATTTAAATTAATATCCAGCGAACAATGTAAAGCTTCTCTTTGCCATGGCGTGGGAATAGGCAGTCACAGCGCTCGAACTGGGTCAGCTGAAAAGAAAGGTAATGCCACAGCCCAGGATTTGATCAGGGGAGTAAACCAAGGGCTTGACCTCTGCTATCTCAGTCCCTCCCTCTCCTCCCACCCCCCATCCTCCAAAACATCTAGAAATGGCAGCAGAAACATTTATTTTTGTGAATGGAGACTTCCTAGATGAAGAGAACATATATAAAACCTGAGAGAGGGTGTAGGGGGTCAACAAATTCCACTCTTTGTACAGATCCTGGCACGAGTGCCAGGAGATACAAGAGTCAACAGGGTAGCATTGCCACAACTACAACTTTAAACCATGCTACATGACTGCCTTGGGTTTTGTGACCCTTCCTCACCTGACTGAAGCTCTACATCACCTAAAAGTTGATGCAAAGGTGCAATAAGGAATTATGTGGGCAAAGCCTGAAGTGAATCAAGCCTGAAGTAACCTGTGAGTTGTTTCTCAGCTGGGAAATGACAGTGGAGGGCTACTTACTACCTTGCTTTGATCTGGCACGCACCACGAACAAACAGACAAGAAAACCTCCCTGTTTTTAACCCTTTTCCATGCAGAGGAGCAAGTAGTTTATTTAAACATGAGGGTAAATATTTCTCAAGGGCATTTAAAGGATCAGAGAAGGCTTTATGGCCATTACCTCAGAGCAAGCTAACAGATATTGGTTTATAGCAGAAGAGATTTTGCCTCAGAGCTGTTCCCATAACACAGGCTGTTGCCGTAGGCTCTACCTGAGGTGATAGACCCATGCCCTCATTTGATCCACCACATGTGTGGGAGATAGGTCACCACCAGCGACCAGGAAGTGACTGTTGTGCCTGGGATGCTGTGTCCTGCATGCAGCCTTCCTGAAGCATCACTCTGCCCACACACTGAGGTTATTACAGAAGTAGTAACATCAACACTTTGACTTGTGACATGGTTCTCTTTGGTCCTTAAAAATGCAAAATGAGTAAATCTGCACAAAATTGTGCAGAAAAAATGGAAGCTGGCCATGTGGAGCTGCTCGGTGGTAGTCAATAGGCTGGACCAGTGCACTAGTGGACCAGTTCATCGCCCACTGGAAGTGCCTGGTATAAGGTGAGGCAACATGGGTAAGTGCAGAGCTATCTGGGCCCGTGATTCAGCAAAGCACTTATATCTGTCATCAGACTCCCTGGCTCCACGCTGAACAAACTATAATTGCGTTACTGGATCAGGGGCTGCCAGAGCAGAGACTGGAAGGATATCACCTCCCTGGTGGAGACAGAGCAGAGAGGTGTCTGGGACCAATCTTCACATTTGCTATTGGAAAACAAAGCACACAGAGTGGTGTGCCCTTTCCATTTCTCACAACTTTGGCCAAATCACTGCTTTTTCATAGCTTAGGTAGAACATGGGTGGCTGTTTAACCAAATCAGAATTGTGCATAGGGTCAACAGCTGATAGATGTCCATCTGCTCAGGAGAGGTGCCCCTGAACCTGCAAAGCCACCAGACTGAAGAGCCACAGAAGTCCAGCAGGAAGGCATTTAATGTATTTGGACATATACAGGGATAGACAGATGTGCCTATAACCGGATGGATGGCCCATCCTTGGAAGTGTTCAAGGTCAGGTTGGGATGAGGCTTTGAGCAACCTGAGCTAGTGGAAGGTGTCTGTGCCCATGGCAGGGGGGAATGGACTGAATGGTTTTTAAAGGTTCCTGTGTACCCAAACCATTCTTTGAAAACACATGGGATCATGAAACACATGGAGTCTCTCTCTGGGAACCAGAGGGTCTAGGATCAACAGTGGTGTTCTCCACCCACGCTGAGTGGCCACAGCCTGATGCTTAGGAAGCATCTCAGTTGTACAACTTGTTTCCCTGGCCAACAATGTCTTCTCTTTCTGTGACCTTGTTCAGTGCTTGACCAGTGCTCTTTTTCAGTTTTTGGTTTTCTTATGTTTTTATGCTGCAGGCAGGAGGGCCACAGAGCACCAGAGGCATTGATGACAGGAGGTATGGAGGACTCTGTTAGTTTTAGACTCCGGGCCCTTCCTCTTGTACACAGCTTAGCAAGAAATTGCCAGCGACATTCAACCCCCTTCTAACTTCCCTCCCTTGACATCTCCCACATGCACCACTGCCAGAAACGACTGTAATTTTGTGCCTGTGCTGCTTTTCTCGATTGGACCCAGGGAAAAGGGCTGAGAGATGCATTATTCTGATGTTATCACTGTTGCTGCCGAAGAACACGATCACTAAAATACTTCTGTTTTCCCTTTTGTGCTTATGCATGGATATTGCTGATGATATTCCCTGAATTCCTGTGAAAAATAAAGAGTGTTTTATCCGTATTCCCCAAGTGGCCAATACAAATGCAAATCAGCTCTGGGCACTAAATGTTGGGTTGTGGGGTTTTTTTGTAGCTGCCTAGCATCCCCTGGCAGGTCTTCTCTCACTTGTTTCTTTTGCTCCTTTTCCTTTAGATGGTGTGTCCAAAGCACCATCCCCAGGAGGATCAGACACCTGCTTCGTTCCCACACCTCTGCCCTCATCATCCTCCTGCTCCTCATCCTGTTGCCTAATGTGTTTAAATCCTGTTTATTAATCCTTTGAGCAGTAAAAGCTGAAGGCCTAAAAATAAACCAGGACTCACTCAAATTCCCTAAAATAATGGCTAGGTGGACCACACTAGTTCCAGATGAGAACGTGTGGGCACTTTATGATCCTGCTTTCCTGCCTCTCTACAGGATTCATCTCTTGGACAAAATCAAGTAGGACATCATGGCTGGAGGGAGTCAAGATCAGAAGGAGGAAGATGACTTTGAACTTCCCCATCACTTTAAATAGGTCAGTGCTTTTTTAGGTAGTAAAATACCTAAATGAGGGACTCCTAAATCTCCCATGAGTGGGATTTGAACAAGTGGGATTTTAACCTGTGAGACTGTTGGGAGTAACTGGTGTTCTAAAGCCTTAGGCCGAAGCAGATGTCTACTCAGAAAATTCATGCCCTATTTTTTATCCTCTCATGGATTTCAGATCAACCAAGCACTTAAATACACAATTCACTTCAAGTGCACGAGCATCTCCTGATTATCAAAATATTCTTGCAATGGGATTAGCATTTAGGATGTCCTTAAACAGAGGCAAAGGGCTGGTGAAGCACATGTGGGGCTTTGAGGGATGCTGCTTCCTTCCTCACTTGGGTCCACCAAGGGGCTTAAGGTCCCACAAATCTGCTGAACTCATGGTCATGGCTCTGTGTTGTGATGTTTGGGCCGATAAGGTGGCCAGAGCTCTCTGCTGGGAGTGACTGAATTTTGGTGGGAAACACATGGGGCCCAACCCATCACCTGCATCACTTCATTGTCATCTCCCATCTGCCTGGTGCCAATACTGAGCAGCTTGTTCTGCCCTGAATGCCACAGCTGAGCTGGTTCCTAAAAAAAAGACCTCAGAGTGAAAAAATTCATTTGTGTGGATTTCCTTTTCTTTTTCCTTTTCATCTTCTTTCCTGCTGCTATTCATTTAGCATGAAATAACCTTCCAAATCAATCCGGAAGAGATCATTTGAAACTGTTGCTGTTTTCCCATTGCTAATTGCTGGTTTGAAATCCCATTCGAATCGCCCTGAATACACAGTCTGATGTTCCTAAGCTAAGTGCCTACCAGGTATTTTCCCCAATGGACTTTCTTTTTTTCCTGAAAAAAAACCAAAACAAACCAACCCAGTCCTGGCTTGCTGGTTAGCTTTTAGTGGGACAATAGTGTCTCCATAGTACGTCTTGTTTCTGAAGCAGAGTCGTGTTTTGGCAGGAACTGACTGCTGCTGAGTTTCGCAGGGCTGACAGCACAGTTTGGTAATTGCAGGCCCAGAAATGAAGCAGTTAATTACCCTACTGGGAAGGAGGAAATTTCTTGTAAAAATCCAGAATCTGGTTGAACAATGTGGCCTTTTATTTTTCAGCCTTGGAATCAAGCCTGGCTGCCCTTGTAAACAAAGAAAGGAAAGAATCACTGAACCAACCCAACACATAAAAACTGACCATGTCTGTCTTTGAAGTTCCCTTTATGTTGTTTGGAAAACTTGGGATTATAGAGGGTTTTTTTCTTTCTTTCTTTTTTTTTTTTTTTTGAAAAAGAGGGGTGGGAGTTAAGGGAAACTTTTTCTTGAACAGAGCAGAAGTCATTAATTAAGTATCCCATTCATCCCCAAGGCACCGGCTCATCAATCAGATTTCTTATTAGCATTCTGATGACCCGCCTGACCCCCCGTCTCTGTACTGTCTGCATGACGACACGAAAACCAGACCACACACCGAATGGAGGAGGATTATTTGACACTTTTCCTTACTCCAGGGGGGAGACCGAGCCGGGAAGAGGAATGATGACTGACATCGTTGTTTTGGGTTGCGGCAAGTCAATAAGTGGCTCCTGGAGAAACAGCCCTGAGAGCTTGGGAGGGTGACATAAATGAAGCCCTGGTGGGTTTGCTGATGCACGCACAAGGCTGCTCTGGGGCTGGGCCCGACAGCTTGGTGCCATTGCAGGTCTCTCTGCTCCCGTTGTGGTCACTCTAGGCTCAAATCCAGAGTGAAGAATGGCATTTTAGCACAGTGACCACCATGCTCTTATCCTGGGGTAACCCTCGTCAGGAGACAATTGGCTCCTAAAAATGTGTTGGCAGCTTTGGGCTCCCTAAGTAGGCGGTGTCCTCAGGGTGGGTAAGATCCCACATTACCAGTCCTCCAGTCTTTTTTCTTCCAGGTTATTCCAGTTACAGTTAGCTGATTACATCTTTACACAACTGCTCTTGGGCAAGTTTTTTGCATTGAAAAAGAAAAGAGAACAGTGAAGGCAGCAACTCTGATGTGTGCTCATCTTTTCTTGAGAGAAAATCAAACCCCAGCAGCCCCTTGCTTAGCATGGGAATTTGCACATGCACACACACATGCACACGCATGCACAGAGCACGCAGCCAAGGATGTCCTGACTGGTGCTGGGAAAAGCAGTGGCCAGGAGAGAAAAGCAGCAGTGGGAGATCACAAGGTGCTCTCCATTAGGTTTGCAGTGGTGTTATGCAGAGCTGCATGTCAGGGAGGAAGAAAGGCAGCCTGAATGGTGTCCCCATGAGACTGCCGTGGTGATGGATGCAGGAATATGGCATTGCTCCTAGGGCAGCTTCTTACCAAGAGCTGGCTGAGATTTCTAAGTGAGATTGCTTTTACCTCAAAATAAAAATCTCAAACTGTTTTTTTTTCTTTTTTTCTTCCTTCTTAAAAAAAAAAAAAGGGAGGCTGTTTCCCTGTCAAGAGAAAAATATTTGTTTTACTAGTTATTATTTCTTTGTTTTTCTCTTTTATTCTCTCACTTTTTCAAAAGCACAATACTGTGTGTGAGAACTAGAAAAAATGAAAAATGTGGATAAAACTACAGATTTTCTAAAGGATTTGAGGGGGTTAATTTATTTTAATTAGTTATTTTCTTTGATTCATTTCTGTTGGAAGTGTCACAGCCCTGGATAGTTACCATCACAGATCATCTCTGAATTTAGGCAATATTCCCTGAGTCATACTAGAAACTGGTAGGAATCAGGCACCCTTAAGAGTATGAGCTTCAAGGTTTAGCTCAACAAGAAGCGTCTCTCTGGGCAGGGAATTATATCTGTTCTCCAGGTAAAACCCCAATGGATAAAATGTTCTCATCTTTGGAGCTCATCCTCATGGCAAAGGGTTGCTGTCATAACTGAAGGGGACATCAGGGAACATCCTGGGGATGAAAGGACATCCATCAGTATTTCTGATGGAGGAGGAGATGGGGAGGATGGAAGTGGGAGGGAGCAGCAGTTTGGTCTTTCATGTTAAATACCAAAGCAGCACCAGGAGCAGATACCTGAACCCAGGTCTTCACATCCCATACAGATGTCTTTGTTGTAGAAATTCAGACACTAACATTGCAGGTCTCCCCTCCACTCTTCCTGAATCATGTTACAGTTCATGATTTGGGCTTTTGCTTGCATTTATTTCCTATGGCCCAGGGTGTATAGTGGCAAGTGGAATGGATGCTCTATAGATCCTTCTGAACTATATGTCTGCTACAGCATCTTCATGTCCTCTCCCTAACAGACGCCAAATAAGACCCTTGAGAAGAGCTATCAGAACAGGATGATGACAGAGCAACACTCCCCCCAGACTGTCCCCATCCTCCTCCAATACATGTCTTTGAGACCTCTGACTATGCAGCTGTCTGAACTTCATCACCCAGATTGTGTCTTCTGGTCCTGTTTAAGCTTAATCACATACCACCCAGGCAAGCTCTGTGGCCCCAAATACCCAAATTTGGGGGGGCATAACCAACCCCTCCTTGGCCAGTGACTGTGGACTTGTGCCAGCAGGATCAACTAGGACAAGGATTAGCTCAAGCCACAAATGAGACTCTTAGTCAAAGTGACTGGAAAACAGCAGCAAGACACATCCTCTGCATGTGCTCAAAAAAGGATCTGTGTATCCCAAGCAGTTTTAAAAAGGCCATATTTTTGCTTGGCAATAGGAAGAGCTGAAGTGCTTAGATGGGCAGCCCTTACTGTCATGCTGATGGTGCCTGGCACAGGGCATCCTCACTAAGTCACCTCTGGTCTCACGTCCCTTCTCCCCATAATCCAAAGGAGTCCTAAGGAAGCATTACCCCCTTGCTGGACCTTTCTACATGGCCCTTCATGTCATGGTGCAAATCACAGATTTTGGCATCAGACGGCGAGGCTTATCTCCACATCTCCATCACAACAGATGACTGGTGTGTATTTTGCAGTTGGGAAATACAGAAAGGAATCAAACCTACTACATACTGAAATGATAAGGGTGTGGTTCAGATATTTACAAGTCTAGTTTTCAAGGTTCTTGTTAACCAAAGTAGTACTTGACCTAGTTCCTCCCTGAGGTATCTGCTGTGTCTGTCAGTTGTCTTTGTGTGCTGTGCCATGCTCTTCAATGCTCAGTGTATTTTGAATCTAGAACAGCTGAAATGTCAGATGTTTCTCTGATGATATAATTTCATCCAACAGAGTGTCTTGGGAATCGGCAAGTCAAAGAAAAACACGGAAGGAAGAATGTGTATTGAGTAGATAATTGTCACAAAAGCAATCAGATGGAGAAAGATACATTACTTGGAAGACCTAAAAAATGCACAAAGAGTTGTGAGGAAGGCAGTTCAGACCCCTTCCTTCTCTCTCCAGTGCAGTAAATGAAGACATCAGTTCGACTGGGTACGAATTTGGCCGGTGCTGACCTGGTGCTGGACCATCTGACACAGCAATCAGACATTTTCAAAGCCTGCATAAAATGAAATTCCATGCACATGGAAAAACAAAAAACACAAAACAGGATCTCTGGTGCCAGCAGCTCCTCTTATCGCTCTGTAGCCTGTTCTCCTTCCCTGGCAGATAATCACCATGACTAACATTTAACTGACGCAGCCAGTTTTGCTACCAAAATCTGTTTTCTGACCTTAACTGACTAATCACAGAAATGACAGCTCTCCCCCCCCCCCCAGTAGTATAAATGCTAACAAAGCTGTCCTAGGAAATAGATGAGTTTTGTGGACACTTTATAACATCAATATAAGATGCAATGAGTGTTCCAGAGAGCTGGATGGAAGGGCTGAGTGCCTTTTATTTCTCCATCTTAGTATTTGTGATAGTTTCCTTCATCTGATTTATTTATTTAGCTGTTGTGTGTTGCACCTTCAAATATAGAAAGACTGTGCAGCTGGATGATGATGCTGGAGAAAGAGCTGCCTGCTATGCTCTTCATGCAAACCAGACTTCTGCTCTTTCTTTGCTATTTTCTAATCTACATGTTCAAGAGGTCTGTAAGGTAGGAAAAACTGGTACAAGTGTTTGGTGATGCAGTGAAGGGCACTGGGGAATTGGTCAGGATTCAGATGAACCTAGCAAGATCAAAAAAGGACAGGTTTAACTTTGAGCAACTCCTTGGGCTGTTCCTCACAGGGATGCATGTGATGCTGGCTCCAGATGGTGGTAGGAGCTGGGTCTGGGACAGGGGAAAAAGAAAGGATGAGGGCAGATGCACAGAGGTCTGCCTGTGGCTTACTAGCAGCATTCTAATCTAGCTGCCCAGACCAATTCCTTTTACTGATCCTTGTTTTCATAGATGTCCACTCAAATCATGTCCATTATAAATCCCCAGACCATCCTCCTGGGACACAGACTGGGCAGGAGGGCAAGGAGCACTTGCTGGCTAGATATAGAAACCTTTTATCCACAATGACTTTTTTAGCACTTGAGAGTTAACATGTCTTTCTCAAGAACTGAATTCTTCAAGTGGACCTGCCCATTTCTTACAAAAATCTGTTGTTTGCATTTTCTTTGAGTCCTCCTGCCCTTTTTCTCCTTCTGATTCTTCCTCCAGGAAACCCACACTGTCCCATGAACCTATGGCATGCCTCTAAGGAAAATCCATCTTTACATAGCGTGTCTAGGTTATGTGTTCATTCTGCAGTGGTCTAGACTCAGTGGTCCTCACCTGAAGATCAGAGCTGATGGCTCCAGACTGCAGAGGGATGGCTTAAAGATGGCCCCTTGCAAAAAATCACCAGACTTTATCCAAGCAGGTCTAAATGAACTGTCTCCGGGCAAAATGGAGCACACAATGTTTTTATTTCCCTATCTTACATATCTGGCTGTTTGTGAGGTGTGCCAGGCTCACAACTGGCTCAAGTCATTGGCAAAAATTGCCTACCCTGTCTGTGTCTGAGGATGTAGTCTAAAACCCCTTACCCTAAGGGTTTCCTAGGAGTTTCTCTTCTTCCTCCTTGTGTCACCACCAGAGGACTGAATTTTGCCTGTATTCATGACTCTCCCTACCCAAATTGAATGAGTTTCCATATTCACATTCAGATCCTTCTTAAAAGTCCCTTCCATAAATGCAAAAGAAATAATTCAAAGCTCTGCCCTAGGAAGATACTGTCCTTCCTCACCTTTATTTTCTTAGACCACCCAGCCATATGGACAAGGCTTACCATACCTGGCATCTATTTGTTGTACAGTATGTACATTCTTGACATGAGGTTAATTATGGATGAGACTGTATTAAGCTTGTTAAGCTTAAAAAATGGGAGTACGAGGGATTATATGACTTGAAGAATTTGGAGAGACAGATGATCTGCATTTTTTCTCCTTCCAACTTTTATCCCAGTCCAGTTTAAACCAGCTATGAACAGAAACAATTACTGTCTGGGTGTTTTCCCCCTCAAGAAGGAGTATGGTGACCTCTGAGTCGCTAAAAAACATTTTCAGGGCATTTTGGGCAACTGTCTTGGCCTGGTTTGACATCTGTAGCTCCAAAGGACATTGGGCTGAGTTGACAAATGCCCTGAGTTTTTAAGATCTGGGTGAGATTAGATTAAGTAGATTGATGTGTTCCCTTCAAGGTCAGTGGGAAAACAGGGAACCACAATGCAGGATCAATAAAATAGGGAAGAAAAATTACTCTGGAGATGCCTGTTTCTCTCAGCCAACAAGATTCATAGAATCATTTGGGTTGGAAAAGATCCTTAAGATCATTGAGCCCAACTGTTAACCTGATACTACCATGTCCACCACTAAACGATGTCCCTAAGTCCCACATCCACAGAAGAGGAGTGGTGGGTCAGAAGCTCACGTGGAGTCCTCTTCAATAGCCACAATCGATGGCTTTTCAGAGATTCTTATTTGCTTGTCAGTGTCTATAATTGGTGATCTGCTGGACAGAGTCTTGTGGTCCTTACTGAAGTGAATTATGGCCGTGGGAATGGCTGTGCCCAAGTTCAGGATGCAATAGCTGGGCTCCTCATGTGTTTCCTGAGGGAGGAATCACCGAGACCCTTGCACGTGTGACCTGAGGGATGGTGTGCAGTGTATAAACCTCCATCCCCCAGCTGGGAACCCCCTGGGAGCACAAAAAGGAAGAGTGTTTTGCCAAGAAAGGTTGGAGCAGATGATCCTTGAGTTCCCTTCCAACCTGATATTCTATGATTTTGTGATTAACACACAAAAAGGGCAAAGCTTGAGTGTCTTGATCAAAATCCAAGAGCCTGAGAAAGGCACTAACAAAACCCCCCTCACATGAAGCCAGCAGCCCCCAACATGCGTGGCGGTTTGGACGTGTTAAGCGGGAGCCATTCCCACTGCCGGGCGCGCAGCGATATGACGGCGTGCCAAAGGATCTTTAGGGGCTCAGAGGGGGAAAAAATCCTGGCATAGAATTTAAAATGTGCTCTAACCTTTTCTGCAAACTGAAAGCAAGAAAAATGCTCATAAAACTACTCTTTGTGCACAGAAAGAAGTCCGTTTTTATACTGTTGCTAAGTTCCTTATTGTTTTCTGGCTGTTTTTTGTGTTTCTGTGGCAGCCTTTTCTGTGGGCCTCTTTCAGTGACTTAGCTATATTGGCCTGCAGATAATTAGATCAGTGCTATCATTTTCACTGTCCTTTTTCCTCTGGGGCTATTTGCATGATAATGGCAGTTTGTGCGACTCTCCCTCTGACTCCCTCTCTCTTTTAACAAGACACCATTTCTAAACATGAAATAATTCAAGGAACAATCTGTGAGTGGCTCTGTTAAAAAATAACTGAAAACATCTGGTATATTGCCATTTCAACAAAGAGGCTAATCCTGCTTGTTTTAGTTACTTCAGTAAAGTCCATTCCTCTATAGAAGAG
>JANHGN010024188.1:6371-26896 GCA_024605025.1 Megaceryle maxima
GACTAAACAAAAAAAAAAAAGAAAAAAAAAAAAAAAAAAAAAACAAAAAAACTCCCCCCAAAAAAACACAGACCGCAAAAGCGACCCAAAAAAAAAACCGGGGAGGGGGGGGGGGGGGGGGGGGGGAACAAAAAAGGACTAAAACTGAGTTGACACTGTGATATTAAAACTTCACTGGCACATCTCTCCTTTACTAGTGAGTTAGTGCAAACTGTTTAGCTTGGGATTTCAAAATAAAACACCACCAAAAAAATTAGCCTTGTCTTTCTTCCCTCCTTTTTGGCCGTTCCCCATGCAGAAGTGTTGGGGCCTAAACAGGCCCCAAGAGTCCTCTTCTCACCAAAAAATACTCAAGACTGTGATATAGTGTACTCTAAACAGGCTGGGAAGAAGTGTTGTCTTACTCATTCCTCATTACATAATACTGGAATTGCAGCAAAAACTACAACTATTTGAAACAAACAAACAAACTAGAAAGCCACCCCACCAAAGCAGTAAAAAGGGCATCCTTCAAAAAGCTTTCAATTACATGGGGAGGGGAGAAGAGTACTGTCAGTTCATTTTTACAGCAAGAATTAGGAAGATGGAAGTGGCTGAAGGGTCTTCGTCTATCACAACATCTTGTGGCAAAGCTCAGATCCCAACCTGGGCCACCCTTCCCCCCCCATCCCCAGCCTGAGACACTCTTCCAAATCATAACAGTTATGTCAAATGTAACAGAAACGAGAACTTAAAACCAATAAAGCCCAACAAAAACTAACCTTAGTATATGAAAGCTTAGTCAGAAGGTTGGGTCAGAAAAGCAACAGGTTTTGTGGTTGCTCAGGTCAGATTTGTACAGCTGTGAGCCTACTGCTGAGGCATAAAATGAGGTTTCTGTGTATTTAAAACACAGAGGTGTGCCCTGATGACAGTCTGAAAAAAACCCCACTTTCCCTTCCTCAAAACCTTAGCTCCCTGGCAAAACCCTCCTCAGACTAGGATATCTGAAGTCACATTAACCAACCTGAGGAAAAAGAACAGCTTTTACACCTGCTTAGACATGCCCTGATTATATAGCTAAACTAAAACGTGCTTAAAAAGTGTCAGCAGCTGAAACCTCTGCTGATTTCTGACTGGGAAAGCACATTAAAAAAACCATGGAAGCAACTGCCAAGCCTGCCAGAGACACTGAACACACTCAGGATTCAGAATAAGAAGTGTTGCTACCCTCAGGGTGTTGTAGTTAAAATGAGCCTGGAGTCTTACGATGGTGGGCAACCAACCTCTGATACTAACAGCACATGGGTATTTCCAAATGACAGCTACAGGGAAATGACATGGAGCAGTAAGTTAAAGAGTGTTTGAAGTAGAGTAGCTCATGGGCAGAAACAATTGTATGACTTAAAAAAAAGAGCCCTCTTATTTATCTCACCTGCTGCTAAATCCATTCATCCACAGCATGCTCAAGGCATCCCCAAAATACACTCAATTCCCAATAAGATCTCTCAGCTCTTTCAATGAAAGGGCACAGCTGGGAGTTAGCACAGAAGAGAGTGCCACAACCAGGGCCACCAGAGAGTCCTATATTCGGCCACATATAAAAGCCATATTCAAAGCACAGGGCAGAGAGCAAGTTCGTTCTTTGCTGCTACTACTACTGACTGATAGTCAGAGGGTGACTTGCACCCAGCAGAGAACAGGCACAAGCCAAAATCAGGATGCCATACGTCTTCTCTGTTTAGCACTAAGTTAGATCAAAATCAGGATGATTCTAACCCATAGCTTTGGTACAGCACTAGAACAAATACAGCCTATATTCCTACCTTGACACATCCACAGTGGAAGAAGGAGCAGTGCACAGCAAAACAACTTCAGCTGAGAGCTCCCAGTCTCAAATTCAGTCAAGTTTCAGGTTTTTATGCTGTAAAAAACCCCACCAAACCCAAAACCCAAACAAAACAACAGCACAACAAGACCTAGTCCAATTATAACACTGCCTTTGTACTGCAGTCAGAATAAAACAACACAAGTAGACCAGAGAGACCCAACCCTTGAAGTTTCTGACCTAAAATGCAGAAGAAATACAGAGGGAGGTAAGTTAATAAAACACACCTGCAATAACCTCTTTTGGAAACATGCCTCAGCTGAGGTACCTGGCTTCACTCCCAACACTTATAAACAATCTCCAAATGTCAGAAACCGCTGTTTAACAGACAGCACTATTTCCAGGGGGTCTTCAGAAAACCTTAACTGACAGGTTTCTTTTTTTGAAATACTGTAATAGCTTATAAAGCTGTCAAAGTGGTTTTTTTTATTATTATTATTATTTAAAACATGCTCCTATGTAAGTCCTTGTATGACAAATTTTATCCAGCAGCTAATTTTTAAAGTCAAGTGATAAATTCCAGAAGGCTGAGAATACATAGAAGCTCTGACACAATTTTAATTAGAGGGTTGTTACCAGGTACAGGTAAATTACTAAAATGTGTTGGGTAGAGGCTCTTCACCATTCAAACTTCACTAACATCTCTGCTATGTTGTTTTCATGCTGCTCAACAGATGCATCTTTCTAATAGTTCAAAAGTAAAAAAAATCCTAATGAATCCTCATCCAGCTTCTGTGACTTCATTCCCCTTTGCTCTTAAATAGTAACATAAATTAATTAATTTTGGTTAAACCATAGTTCTTCCTTCCGAGGGGAAAGTCGAAATACAGTTGCGACTCTCCTCACAAAACTACTTCTTGACCCATTTATACATAAATGACCAATGCCAAAAGGGTCTACGGAGCAAATTAAACTGTGAGCAGCCTTTGTCTTGAGGCCTTACCTTGAGTTTCCCCCTCTGAATAGCCAAAATGATGTACTCTGCAATTAGAAGCTGCTGCTGAGGTTTCTGTTTCAGAAGTTCATGTCATTGCTTCTTTTGCACAGCTTTTTAATTCCTGCAGCTCCATCTCAGCTATTTCTAGAGACCTGCACAAACCTTTCTGATTGATCTCACCTTTCTCCTGGAATAATAGCTTTTAATTTAATTCTCTCACAGTAAATTTAAAATATTTCCTCATTTCTAATCTATAGTCATCCTAAAGGAAAGCCTAGTCTGGCTTGGCTTACAGATAAAGAAATAGATGTAGGTAAAGCTAAAGACAAAAGGGTGCTTTCCTTGTTTATGGAAGCTTTCACAATCCTTAAAGATGCCTTTTGTTTTCCCTTCTGTCAAGTAATTTAATTTCCCCATTTTATTTAAAACCCAAAAGTCTAAACAGAGTAACTGAAGGAGTAGGCGAACGCTGAATTCTTAGGATATATCTGACCTGTTATGTAGTGTAGAGCCAGCATTAAATAACCTAGCCGGGGTGTCACAAATCATGTAGACACCAGAGGAGCTGGTACCCGAGCTACCTCCAGGATCCTGTACACATCTTCTCTGAATTTTCATCTACATGTTCCATGTCTTCACCTTGTGCAACAACAGACACTGGCATCTGCAGGTCCAAACCAGGACTGGAGCCATCTGAGCTATGGTCTTATGCCTGCAAGTTGCTGAGCACCCTAACACTGAGCAACTTCAAGAGGAATTGAAGCATCTCAGCATTCTGCTGAGTTGAGCTCAGGCTGAGTGATGTGGTGGATGGATTATTCCTGAAGCACTGGTAAATTCACTAAGGCTTAGATTTTTTGCCAAATAAATGCCAGATGAAGAAGTAAGGGCCACCCGGGGGCTTTCTTCAGTGTACATGTTCTACTTAAAAAAAAATTCTACTGTAAGTTTTGCATTCATAAACTGATGTTCCCCTTTGCCTTCTGCTTTTGCCCTCCCTGACTTCTGCCCTCTCTCCTCAGCTGCCAAGAAAGTGCCCCTTTGTGTGCGGAAATGCCCAACAGTTCACAGAAGTTAACTAGAAAAGACACATTCAGCCACTTTCTGTCAAAATGCCTTGACACTCTCCTTTCTGTCCAAAAAATCCTTTTCCTTTGGAAAGGCCCCATTGAACACCTCCCCATTGAATACCTCCCCCCTTTCACTTCCCTCTTGAACTTATCCTGCAACAACAAAGCAAAATAAATAAGTAAAAGAGGCACCCCTATCCCCTGCTCCAAGCCTTTGCTGCAGGTTTGGGGATTTTTTTTGGTGCAATCTTTACTGTTAATTTTATGCAAGACACTTGCAAAGTCCAGACAAGTGCAAAATGCTACCATTTGGCATTATATTCACAGAACATCTATACCTCTTTCATGACATTTCACTTTTGCCTTGATGTTGTTTTTCTTGTGGCTTGGTTTCTTTGGCTGTGGGAAGGGATCCTACTGTGCACAAGACCACCCCCCCCCTCCCCCCCGGGTGCGTTAGAGGGAGGGGACTGTGTCACATGCAGGTATGAGGACAGAGTAATGCAGGATGCTCTCCAGCTGTCCCTCGCCCAGAGCATTGTGAGCTCCAGGGGCACAGTCAGGACTTCTGAGAACAGAAGCACAAGGTTGCTCTTTTGGTCTGATAACAAATAAGTATCACACGTACTATCTCAGAATCAAAACAGACAGCATTGAAAGTACAGCCTGCATCATTTTTGATCAAGATTTCAAAGTACTTTGGATGTCCCTCTCTACTCAAAAAAATAAAGAGCATCTGGTGTGACTTCTATTAAGCTGTGGTATGTTAAGACAAGCACTATCACTACCTGTTTAACTAAACCTCAGCTTTTTTTGTGGTATAAAACTTTCTGAGAGAGGCTAGAGAACAGGTCCTGCAATGGGTAAAAGGAAGAGATGTTAGCTTAAATATAGTGTTAGTGAATGAAAATATTTCTGGATTCCCTTTCGTCAGAAATTGAGGGGCTCTGCCCTATGTATATAAGCTGGCTAGAAATTACTGGAGGTTTTACACAAGGATGGGCTCTTTGGAATTTGTAGCTATGTATTTTTAATACTGTCAATAAACTACTTCCTTGAGACACAGAAGGGCAATAATGGGAGCTGTTAACAAAGTGTGAAAAGAAACGGGCAAGCAGAGGTTAATCACATGGCTGTCCACTAATGACCTCTCCAGCCCCGAGTTTAAACCCTCCGCTACTTGTAAAGACCAATCACGTGAATAATTTCCTGTCTGAGGTAGTCTTTATGGTTAAGAATAAAAGCTGAGCTTATTGTGAAAAGAAAGTGCTCAGCAGGGGAGAAGGTTATTATTTTTAAGCTGATCTAAACACCTGGGTTTCTCAGTAGACCCTATTAAACTTCCTCCATTATGTCTAAAGATTTCAATCATTCCTACCACAGTAGTAAATTAGTGTATTACTGCTTAAAGCAGATAAGCCGTAGCGATGGGGACATCCTAAGCTGATGCTGCTCACCCACCCTGAAGAGAGACCTATGCAGCCTGTTTCTTCCCCATAAATAAGGCAACAAGGCCTGATATCACCCCGGAATATCATCTCCTTTTAGCGTGCTGAGGTGTGAATGGAACACTGACTTCTGATGTTAACAGGGCTACAGCACAGACCGAGCCTGGGGCATGGGAAGGCACCTGTAAGCAGGATACTCTTGAAGCAAGGTTGTCCCTGAAGCTGTATTGCAGAGGAAAGCAGATGAAAAAGCTTGCAGCCATCCCTTCTAGATACCTCCAATGACAGCCAGGCAGAAAGCAGAGAATACAGAGATATGCGATGTTCCTGGTTAAAGGTTTAGCTTTTGTAGGAAAAAAGAGTTGTGTGAGTAAGAAAAATAATGCTGTCCATGCTAGTGGCTCTCTTCCCTCACTCCCTCTTCCTTCTCCTCTCAACCCCACATTATTTGTAAGATATTTTTTTTTCCTCCCAGAGTTATGATCCTCCAAAATGCTTTAAGATCAGACTGTGCACAGAGGGAGTATAAAGCCTGCCTTTCTCCCACCACAGCTCACTGCTGCTGGGATCCCAACAGCCCACCAGCACATCACCACCCAATGCAGCACAGACCACCCTGTCCTGTGCTTTCCCTGTTCACCCAACCCTCCCGGGGCCCTTTAGTGAGGGTAGCAGAGCCCAGCCCCTGTTCAAGCAGCCCTCCTGAGGCTTCACACAATGTGTATGCTGTCCTGATTGTGGTTTGTTTATGGGCTCATATATAAAGAGTGCCAGATCCTCAGCCAAGTCCAGTTTATCTCAGGGTAAACTTCACTTATGCCATTTATTTCAGTCCTGATTTACACACATCAAACAAAATACCTGCAGATCTTTTCCCTTCTCAACTTCCACAAAAGATCTCACCTGGCACATTTAAACCAAGAGTGCCTGCGAGGGTTGTAAAATGAGTGTGAAGTTTTAACTCAGGTCAACATAAAGTGACTACCTTACAGTCTCTGGAGGGAATGACGTTATATCTTATTAACCTGTTTAAAAAGCTGCCTAGAAGCTGTTTGATATTGCACGTGTGGTGGCATTGCTTTTTCTGCTTAATAAATGGAGTCCTTGAGTTTTCCAAGCGAGTGTGAGAGAGAAACTCTTCTGTTCTGTAAACAACTGTGTGTCCAGTTTCCATGCACGGCTACCCAATTTGTGCATGCAACTGTAGTTATTGTGCATTCAAATGGGGCACACCACTAGTCACGGGCCTGGGCTGCTTGCCAGTTTAAAAGTCAGCCCTTCTGTATGTAGAAAGAGAAAGCAGTATCCAATAGAAACAGTACTCTGCATGCACTTGCAGCTCTTATTCAAGGCTCTCAGAACAATGTCTAACTGTTAATCTTCCCAACACTGCCATGAGGCAGGGAATATTTTATCTACATTTTACAGTCAGAGGAAACTGAGGTTAAGTGACTTGCCCAGGGTCAAAAGACGAATTTAATGACAGACTCGGGATCTAGCCATGAGAATATGCTGCCCTGATGCTGGGCTGCTACACCTCGGCACGGATAAGGTGTAAATATGTCCTTCCTGTAACATCCAAGCAGTGCCGTTTGCTAAAGGTCTAATCCAAGGAAACTCAAACAAAAATCTGCAGTGGTGCCAAGATTAGGGAAATATCTCCTCTGTGGTTGGGCTCTTTTTGTGTTGTAAATGCAGAGGCTGAAATTTCCAGAGATGTGGATGCCCAATTTCCGCTAACATTAATAAGCTGATGTGTCCAAATCCTGTAGGCAGCTTTGAAAGCCTGTTTGTGCTTTCCCTCTTCCTACTATTCAAGCATAGAGTAAGGTCAGGGCTTTCCCATACCCTCTCCCTTCTCTGCCGGTGGAAAAATTCTGGCCATACCTTCACTTACTCTGCGGTGAATGGATAATGTCACTGGGGATTGATTGATCTAATACCCACAAAAGGCCAGAGGAGAGATTCCCTTGGTTGCCACAGATACTGGATCAGGACCTTATCTTTTTATGGCATCCATATCACTGCCACTATTTTAATATCTGAACATCTCCTGGTTTATAATATATTCCACTTCCTAACTCACCCATGAGATACAGGGGTAGCATTAATCACTTAATCCCATTTTACAGATGATGAACTGAGGCACATCAGACTCCATACTCATTTCAGTACGAGCTACTCTGAGACACTCTTGGCATAGGCAAGAGGATGAGATAAGCACCTGCAGCCAGAGATTTCAACACTGAGGAGGCAATACTACAGTGAGAATGAGGCCCTTTGGAAAGTCCCTTTTTCACTGCAAAGAGAGCCCCAGGTGACAATCCCTCCCTTTGAGACAGCTACTGCTAGGTGAGATGAATCCCCTCCTAAATGACTTGCCCAATGCCATGGAGAAAGGCTGTGGCAAAGGAAGAAATTGAGTACCAAACATAATCACTAGGCTATTTTCCTTGGACTGAGCTTTGATTTCAGGTAAAGGATTTTTTTGTTAAGGCAGGAAAAATAGTAGTAAATTTAAAACTACCAGCTTTGCTTGGATTAGTCACTGGGAATCTCAGCAGTGGGCTCTTGAGCTCTGGCCTCTTTGACTTTCCTATGTTTAGATGTTCAGACCCTAATGAGTTGATCTCGTTGATCTTTAGGTACCTATTCATATGCAAATCCTGGCATTCTACTTTTGCTAAATAGTCTTTGTATTAACACATGAAATAAATTTTTAAAAAAGAAAGTCAGTCTCTGGTAAATCCTCATACTTAGGTTTGTTTGCGTTTGGATAAATGATTATGGTCCCTCTTTATATGATCTCCTTGCTGCACCCCTGTTAGGAAAAGGAAGAGGGGGGGAGAAATCCGATGTGTAATCTCTTCCACATTATTGCATATGTTTTGTCAAGCAAAAACTGTCCAAGAACCAACAGATAAAGATTCAAAAATATGCTAATGCCACAGCTTCCTCTTTGGTCATATTTTTAAAATTAACACAGAAGTGTCCTCATTCTAGTGTTATTGGATGATTAGTCTATTAAAAAGACTAGATCTGTTTTCTAGGGCTCCAAAATCATGGCCTGATGCAGAGAGGATGATTTTTTGTGGGGAGAATTTGCAGGTTCACAGTGCATGTGTGTGCATTTGAGAGACATGTACATCACTGTGCCATGCCAGATCACACTCGAGAGATTTTGAGCGTGAATCCTGACCCCAGTAGTCAATGAAAAGCACTCAATGACTTCAAAGGGTCTGGGATTTCACCCATCGTTTTTCAGACTCTGAAGCTTGCAATCATTAGTGGTTTGCTCTAAAAGTGGTGACTGCAATGCAGTAAAGTTACATGGGAATTTCATTCAACTGCGTAACAAACTTCTGCTATCTCTGTTTAAACCTGGTGTATGGTACAGTTATGTATAAAATGTCTCCAGTACAGTTTTAAATCATATAACCAGATTAACTGCAGAGACTATGCTACAGTTATGTATAAAATGTCTCCAGTACAGTTTTTATCTATATAACCCGATTAAGCACAGAGAGCAATTTGAACCATAGAAACACAGGAAAACTATTGCAGGGCCTTGAAACTCATCCTGGGCAACACACATATGCATGTATATATTTATGGATGTGTGTATACACCTAAAGTTCTCCAAAAAAACTCAGCCTTAATTTGAACAACTTGTTTGGAATTGTAGCTGAGTTTCATTTGGTATAGAAAAGTTGTTTAGGAGCAAATGCATGTTGCAACAAAATGTTAGGAACAAACTGTCCAGGATCTTCTTTCACAACAATCCCACATGCTTACAAATCTCCCTTTAAGAATAAAGTGGTAGTGCAAACACCTAATTAAAAAAACGGCTTGTATTCGGAGTTACTAATTAAAAATCCTCATGTTCCCCCGACTTTTTCCCCCTCTGTGGAAATCTGCAAGTTATTTAATTGAAGTCCCATTTTGTCGGTGCAGATGCACGAAGTGTCTGAATCATCAAACAGATTTAGGGTGTTTTGATTGTTGTGTGTGCCTCATTGCTATTCCCAGAATGTCGAGCTGAGCTTATGCTGATCGGCAGGACTTAGAAGCATGAAACAGTAAAAGAGTCCTTTCTTCTCATCCCAGCCCCATCCCCCTTGCCCCCCTGGATTTACATTGAAACTTTGCCAATCTCAGATCGCACTCTGTCTGCTGCCTCTGCATTAAAATGGAGCTGGCTTGCCTGTTTCTTTGGCCCCGCACTCCATCTTCAGATTCCCCTTCACTGCCATAAGATGCCTCTCATGCTTCTTCAGTAAAACTTCTTTAAGAAGACAATTTCATTTTCTCTCCTGGTTTGTGGTGTGGATTTTTCTTGTTGTTGTTTTTGGTTGTTGGGTTTTTTTACAATAAAAATCCTCCTCTGCTTTTACGTTTGTGCACTGTATGAAAAGAAAAGAGACAGAGGAAGAGAGAGAAGCCTGTTTTCGTCTAGAGGTGAAAACAGCCTGGTGAGCAGCAGGTGCAAAGCCCCAAAGCAGCTGCTTACTGCTCTCAAGTTGAAGCGCCTTGGTCCCCCACCCTCCACGCCAAGAGCACTTCATATAATCCTCTCATGCAATTCACACTGTAATTGCAGATATCCAGACTGCTAGGGCTCAGTTTATTATTATTTTTACTGATAACAAGATCTGCAAACAGGGGACCAGTCATAGTAATTAGTTGTGTGTCGCTAGGCAGCTTCGGGAGAAGCAAGTTAGATTCTTTTCCTTTCTTTTCCATTCTTTTTGGGGCGGGGGAAGGGGGGAGCATGACTGCTTTGCCCCCTTCTATGTCTCCTCCTTTTACCCCCTTGAAGGCCACTCAAAGTAGCACACGGGGAACTTTCCTGCTGGCTCTGTAGGTCCTTTTATTATCTTGCCTGCCTCATTCACTCCTTTAGATGAAGCCTGTTGGATGGGTGCTAGCAATGAAGATTATTGTCTTGAGGACCAGCTTGTTTTCTCAAGGCTCTGCTTGTTACATTGCTAATTATGGGTCTATGGGATCCTGTTCTGATATTTGACTAAGTAGCATGGATTACTGGGTAATCATTTCCCACTGGGGAGAGGGATCTTTTTTATTATTATTATTATATACCTCTGGACAACTTTTCAGCAGCTTTTATTTAGGTAATTACTCCTCCCTGTGATCCAGGAATTCTTATTTTTTTAATCGCATTATGGATTTCACAAAACACAAGTTAAAATGTTAATTACTGGTAAATATACCTTCTTTTTTCTTTCTGTTCAGAGTGAATACAGAACCTACAAACATTTTGTTTGTCAGCTGTACCCCTCATGTGTTATCTCTGTCTAATAGGATGCTGTTGTTTACAGAATGAAAAGACTGAACATGCACATTTGGCTCCAAACTTTTGTTTTAGATTAATGCTTAATGAGTTTATGCTTTTTTCTCAGTTTGATTTTTCAAGCCAGAATATAAAGGAATAAAAGTCAGTTTGACAACATTATTATTTTTTATAACCTGAACAGATTTTACAGTGCTGAAAGACACTATACCAAAGCCTGGAAAAGGGGATTCTTAATTTAGCTGTAGAAAGCTTGATCCAGTTTCCATGAAATCAAGGCAAATTTCCCACTGAGTCAGAGAAACTCCTGTCAGTGTGGAAGACCAGACAAGTTTCTTCCAGAGTGTCCTGATACCACACCTTGTGTCCAAAGGGACAAGTATGGCTCTAGGCAGAGAGAAGTGAAGATTCCAGTACTGATTCAATTTACAGAAAAGTTTTCAGTTTGCCTTAAAAAGGATTATTTTCCTAGTTTATGACAAGCATGTGATTATTGCAAAACTGTAGGTTACTGAGATCTTTCATGCTGCAGTCCCAAGTTTTGAGAAATAAAACTATTGCTACACTGACCATTGCAGGAAAAAAAAAAAAAAAATTGAAAGACTTAACAGCTCCAATAACCTTACCATAAGAATGCTGCTAAGAAAATGGTGCTTGGCTTCAGTGGCTTTAAAGAACCTCAAGACAGATTGACACAGAACTAGAAAGGTTAAACAATACCCCATTTTGGGAACTGGATAAGTGAACTATGGGCAAGGTGTAAATGAGAATAGTCTAAGGCTGATCTAATCTGTGCCATCGTATCTAGGATGTCAAAGGCTTATTCTGGCAATGAG
The DNA here is from genome assembly GCA_024605025.1 of Megaceryle maxima. NCBI lineage: Eukaryota > Metazoa > Chordata > Aves > Coraciiformes > Cerylidae > Megaceryle > Megaceryle maxima. Next base: position 17,841 of record JANHGN010024188.1, read on the forward strand.
GAACACCCAAAGCATTGGTGCGCTCTGGGGGACACCTACTTCTCATGGGCTATGGCCCATATGTCAGGATGTTGAGTTTCACACCTTTTTATAGCTTTTTCATTTACTCCAAAATTGGTATGGCATAAGCTTTCAGCTGAAATATGCAGACAAACTGCAGTGTTAGACTGTTGTCAGAACCAAGTGGCACCATGGACAACAATTCATCCAAAACAAATTGTGCTGGTGAAAACTCTACTTATAATTATGTTGTCCCCTAAGTGGATACTTGCCTGAATGAACTTAACAGCTCTGAGCTCTGCAGCCTCTGGTCTGTTGCCTAGGAAGTTGCATGGCTTAAGACCCATTTGTTTTTAAAAATGTCTTGGTAGCCTCTTCTCAAGTTTCAACCCAAAGGGCTGTTGGACTTGGAGCAAAGTAAACACACTCCAATACCAATTCCCAGCAGTCAGTCCAAAAATGCTTGTCCTTTGGGGGGGCCAAGATGGATGTCCACAAGCTTTCAAAATAAACATAATTCAAGGTGACACTGGCACACCAGGACTTGCATTAAGAATATGTCAGAAGAAGTAATTTGCAGGCCAGCAGACCTGGGGAGAGCAGGTCAAATGATATGGTAGAAAAAAAACACATTGGTTCCTATAAAACTTTCAAACAGTTCAAATGGTTCAGCATAGGTGCTGTTAGCTGTACAATTACTGTCAATTTAATCTATAAATTCAAGAGTTTGTATTCTTTGCCATTAGAAATGTGAGTATCTTAAGAGACACTCCTGAAGATGAGATTTATTAGGCTAAAAAGTGACAACGCCTGAATATTTCCTTGAAAAATGAATTACTCCATCTCAACTAAAATTAAAACAGGTCAAGTAAACAGCTCTGAAAGCTGGAAAACTCAATTTCTTGCCCATCTAATTATGCCTAGCTAGACCAGCCCGTACAATTTTCCATTATGGCTGTTATGAACTGTGGGTGGTCCTCCTGACTGTGCCATATGAGCTGGAGCACTGGAGCACAATAAGGCATATTAGGGGCTGTCAGCGTGTTTTAGGATCTCCTAATTCCTGTTCACTGTAATCATACCACTGTGTACAATGCAGCATTTGAGATGACCCTTTAAGCAAAAATCCTGTTTTCAGACATCACCAGACTTTGAAAAAGTTTCGTTTGAGAGATAAAGAATGTTATTTAACTTTTTTGATTGGTTACCATCAAAACTTTGGGTGCCAATATATATGTCCTTTCTCATTGCTCCCAGACTATGGGCTTAGTTGCACTTTCAGGCTCCTGTTGCTTCTCTATGTTTATTTATGTATGGATTTTTCATTATTTTTTTTAAACTGGCCTGCTCTGTGCCATGAACACGTATCCTGCATTCTGATTACTTTGCTGTAATTCATTCATTTACTGTTTTGGTGCTGCTTGGGTAGAACATCATAAAACAAGTACCAAAGAACATCTAGATATTACAGAGATACCTCTTTTTTATTTAAGTTAAAGCAATAAAGTCCAAACTGCTTTCCTTTCTATTCCCTCTCCCAATGCACACATACTTTCCAGCAGTTACAGAACTATATAACCACCCTACAGAAAAGAGCCCATATTTTCATCTCAGCACTTATGAGCTTTTTTTAACAGTGCAGATGGGCTGAGAGGGAAATCTTTCCACAGCAAAACAGGGAATTACAGCACTGACTTGGGAAACCAGTGAAATGAAGCAGCAGCAGAAGCAGGACTTTCAGAAAACCCTCATTACCTGCAGGGGTGTAGAAAATACTTCAGAAAAGCTAGCAATGAAGGAGTGAATGTCTAGATTGGCACAGTCAGAGGTTGCCACCAAGGATGTGTGAGACACAGTGTGCTTTGGCTGAGCAGGGTGGGATGCACAAACTACCTGTAGACGTCTGCAGTGATGGGGAGGGTGTAGAGGTCCTTGGGCATGGGAACATGCCCTGACTCATTTTGGGACACCCTGCATAGAAGAACAGGGCTTCGTGTGAAAAGGTTGGATTCAGCCAAGGTGACATGAGTCCTGGGAGAAAGATGGCATCCATAATCACATTAATTACAGTCATTGCAATATCATTTGAGTATAAGTAAGGCTGTGTACACCTCTGCATTGCTATCAGCCCTTTCCCTGCAGGTTATCAGCAATATGGGCTGTGTGCCTGCGTGGACTATATGAAGGAAGACTTGCTCCCTTCTCCCCTCCTTTAACTCCTACCCAAGAGACCAGCTACAGAGAAGGCACTTAAAGCACAACTGGCACATAAGGAAACCTCTTTGGGTAACTGGCCCTGGTCTCTTCTTCCCATATCATTCTCTCATTAAGTACCAAATGGCCAACCCAGCTCCAGGTCAAGTCTGATCTTTGTGGTCTAGTCACAATGATTTCAAACAAAAATACCTTTGTTCTATGCCTTTTACTTTGGAGGATACCATCTGCAAAAGCCCTCCTACCAAACAACCCAAGAGTGGGCAATAACTAGGTCACCAACTTCAACCTACTACCCATGGCTCCCCAGGCAGGATAGCTCTGGTGTTCCCACATTTGAATGCATCTCTCTGTTGTTTCCTGTTATTACTGTAGCACCAGGGAAGCTGTCACTTGCACAAGTCCTGCTCTGTGTCTAGAGCTCTTAGATGTTATAATAAAGCTACAAGACGTAACATAAACTTTAAAAAAAAAAAAAAAAAAAGTAAAGTATGTGGGCAGGCAAACGCCAGCCAGGGATTTGCATGTGCAAATACAGGTAGCACATTTAAAATCTGCTTGTGAAACTAAGGCTGTAAGCATAGCTGAGGTTACAAAGCAGTAAAAAACCATCACGAAAGCAGCCCATTAAAAGCATAATTATATACAACACTAACTCTCCTAACTGTTATGGGCCCAATATAGCAAAGCTGTTTCATATTTCAGATTTTGTGCAATTGTGCTACACTGTTGTTATCTTTGCTTGTACTAGAGCTGCATCAGAAACCCCCAGGTCATGCTGGGGCGCTATCCTGGTAGACAAAGTGAAAAGTCATAAGAAGAGGTGGTTATCTTCAACAGATTTAAGTAGACACATGGAGGCAATGGCCTTAATGAGAGAGGGAACAAAAATGGGCAAAGGGGCTTTCCAGAGGTTATAAACAAGGTAAATATCAAGGACTTTAGACCACTGGTCCAGTGATGCATCCACTGCAGAGCCCCGCCTCACACTGACCCAGACTTAGAGAGTTTGGTTTCCCCTGTCTACATACACAGTTATGACATCTACTAATTTTCCATTCTCACCAGCAATGAAGACAAAGGCAGATGACTGGATTTGTTCCTCTGCGGCTGCCCTTCTACAAGCTTGAATAACACATGTTGCATCTGGAGTGTCAAGGGCTGTATTTATAGTGCTTAGCACCCAGCAGCGCCTTTGGGAATGCTGACTGGAAGCAGCCTCCAGCCAGATGTTCAAAATAGTGTAGTACTGCTGGCTGAGATCTTCAGCCCTTCATGCTGGGGTGAGTGAGAACAGAACAATTTTGAAAGTCTGTGAAATGGAGCCTGCTGACTATTTTTAATATAAATGTGTTTCAAGATCTAATACTTGTAAACCCAATATTTTAAGGAGCTTTCATTCACAGCTAAGCATTGGAGTATCTGGTTATAAAGCTCAGCTATCTATTGAGGGAAAAGTAACTGGTTTACCTCACAAATAGAAGCGCACAAAGATTGGGTCATAAGGAACATGCTTTAAAAAAAATTATTAATAGTAAAATTTTTAAAGCCAAGTAGAAGACCTATTAAGCACCATTCCCCCACAGTTTTGCAATGGGATCCTCTTCTCTTTAGAATCATAGAATCATTTAGAATGGAAAAGACCTTTTGGATCATTGAGTCCAACTATTAGCCCAGCACTGCCAGGTCCACCACTCAGCCATGTCCCTCAGTACTATACCTACACATCTTTTAAATCTCTCCAGGAATGGTGATTCAACCCTTTCCCTGGGCAGTCTGTTCCAGGGCTTTACAACACTTTCTGTGAAGACATTTTTCCTAATATCCAAGTTAAACCTCCGCTGGTACAACTTGAAGCTATTTCCTCTTGTTCTACAGCTTGTTACTTGGGAGAAAAGACTGATCCCACCTCATTACAACCTCCTTTCAGGGAGTTGGAGAGACAGGGAAGGTCTCCCTTGACCCTCCTTGTCTCCAGGCTAAACAGCCTCAGGTCCTTCAGATGCTCCTTATAAGACTTGTCCTCTAGACCATTCATGAGCTTCATTATCCTTCTCTGGCCATCCTTCAGCATGTCAGTGTCCTTGTAGTGAGTGGCTTGTGGTCTCACTAGTGCTAAGTACAGGGACAATTACTTCCCTAGTCTTGCTGGTCACACTACTCCTGTTGCAGGCCAGGATGCCATTGGCCTTCTTGGCCATCTGGGCACACTGCTGGCTCACGTTCAGCCAGTGTCAACCAACAGACCCAGGTCCTTTTCCACTGGGTCACTTTCTAGTCACTCTATCCCAAGCCTGTGGTGTTGGATGGGGCTGTTGTGACCCAAATGCAGGATGTGGCACTTAATCTTGTTGAACCTCATACCACTGGCCTCACCCCATCCATTCTGCCTGTACAGATCGTTCTGTAGAGCTTCCCCACCCTCAAGCAGATCAACACACCCACCTAACTTGTCATCTGCAAACTCACTGAGGGTGCCCTTAATCCTCTCATCCAGATCATTGATAAAGATGTTAAACAGAACTGGGCCCAGTATTGAGCCCTGGGGAACACCACTTGTGACCAGCTGCTAACTGGATTTAACTCCATTCACCACCACTCTCTGGGACTATTTTTTTATTCAGGGCAGCCTAGTCCCATCCAAGCCATGAGCAGCCAGTTTCTCCAGAAGAATGCTGTGGGAAAAGGGTGTTAAAGGCTTTTACTAAAGTCCAGATAAACAACATCCACAGCCTTTCACTCATGTACTAAGTAGGTCACCTTGTCACAGAAGGAGGTCAGGTTAGTCAAGCAGGACCTGCCATACTGACCAGATCTAGTCACCTGGTTTGCCTGTATGTCCCGCTTGATGGCACTCAACATTATTTGCTCCATAGTCTTCCCTGGCATGAAGGTGAGACTGGCAGGCCTGTAGTTCCCCAGATATTCCTTACGGCCTTCTTGTAGATGGTCATCACAGTTGCTAACCTCCAGTCAGCTGGGACCTCCCAGGTTACCCAGGACTGCTGATAAATGATGGAAAGTGCCTTGGTGAGCACTTCTGCCAGGTCCTTCAGCACCCTTGGGTGGATCCTATCTAGCCTTATAGACTTATGCTCATCTAAGTGGTGTAGCAGGTCACTACCATCTTCCCTTGAATTAGGTAAGCTTCATTCTGCTCCCCATTCTCATCTCCCAGATCAAGAAGCTGGGTGCCCAGAGAACAACTGGTCCTACTATTAAAGACTGAGGCAAAGAAGGCATTCAGTACCTCATCCTTTTCCTCATCCTTTGTCACTATGTTTCCCCTCTCATCCAATAAAGGACAGAGATTCTCTTTAGTCCTGTTTTTGTTGTTAATGTATTTATAGAAACATTTTTTACTGTTTTTATTACAGCAGTAGCCAGATTAAGTTCTAACTAGAACTTAAGGGCTTTAGCCCTTCTAATTTTCTCCCTGCATAACTTCATAACACCCTTGTAGTACTCCCCTTCTTCCAAAGTTCATAAAGTGTCCTTTTTTTCTTGAGTTCCATCTAAAGCTCTCTGTTCAGCCAGGCCAGCCTTCTTCCTTGCTGCTTCATTTTAAGTACATGCAGATTGCCCGCCCCTGTGTCTTTAAGATTTTCCCTCTTCAGGAATGTCCAGCCTTTTTGGACTCCTTTGCCCTTCAGGACAGCCTCCCAAGGGAACCTGTCAACCAGTCTGCTAAACAGGCCAAACTCTGCCCTCTGGAAGTCCAAGTCTCACCCCTGCCCTTACTTGTCCCAGAATCAAAATCTCTATCATTTCATGATTGCTATTCCCAAGATGGCCTCCAACCATCACATCACTCACAAATCCTTCTTTGTTTGCAAACAGGCCCAGTGGGACACCTTTCCTCGTTGTCTCGCCAGCTGTCTCAGAAAGTTATCTTCCACATACCTCAAGAACTTCCTAGACTGTTTCCTCTCTGTGTTACTGTATTTCCAGCAGAACCTGGTAAGTGAAGTCCCCCATGAGAACAAGGGTTAGAAATTGTGAGACTTCTCCCAGGTACTTACAGAATATTTCACCTGCTCTTCATCCTGGCTGAGTGGTGTATAACAGACTACCAACACAATATCTGCCTTGTTTACTTTCCTGATTCTTACCCATAATCACTTAACCCTATTGTCGCCATCATTAAGCTCTAGACAGTCAAAACACACCCTAACACACAGGGTTACCCCACCGCCTCTCCTTCTGAAGAGTTTATAGCCATCCAGTGCAGCACTCCAGTTGTGTGTATCATCCCACCATGATTCTGTGAAAGCAGCTATATCAGAGTTTTCCTGCTGTACAGTGGCTCCCAGCTCTTCCTGTTTGTTGCCCATGGTCTGTGCAATGGTGTAGATGCACTTCATTTGGGATCCACCACCCACTTCTGCTAAGGAGAGAAGACTTAATTCCTACGGGACCATCCTCAGGCACTTCCATAGTTTCTAACACATCAATAAACCTTATGTATTTGCTGCTGCATGGATCTCCATCCCCTACCTCCACTAAGACAGCAGACTGAAGGACCTCAGTAGCACATCATCCCTCAAACACTGGCATGCTGCCCTCTGGCTTTTCTCTATCAAGCCTGAGGGGCTACACCCGTCTCTCCCACATATCAAACACAAGGGTGGCCCCAAATGTTAGCAGTGCCCACTCTCACTTCCCCCCAGCCCAAAGCCAAACTCCTGGGCTTGTAAGTGCTTCTATTTGTTTTTATAACCCAAGAAGGACTTGTTCATCACAGCTCTATTTTTTTCTCCCTTCATTTAGTTTTAAGAGTGGGCCAGCCCCAATATTTGAAACTCCTCCTGCTCTCTTTCTTTTCATTCTTTCTTCCTTCCTTTCTTCCCCCTTGCCCCCTCCCTCTGTCTCCTACTCTGTCCCCTTCAGAAGCCCCCAGGATGACACCGCTCATTGATGCTTCTCCTTCATTAGCATTTCAGCAACTTGGCTCAGTAGTTTCAGAGACAATCCGTCATGAGAAAACTGAAGAATGTGCCCCATTTGCATGATTCTGTGCCAGAATGCAACTTTTTCTCAGCTGTTCATTGTGTAATTTCCCCTTGAGCCTTCAACTTTCCCATGAAGTCCCAGAAATCATAATATAGAATTCCAGACCAGCTGAAATGCTCCAAAGATTAGTTTTATGGACGTTTTTAGCCAGCCTCACAGGTCAGCTCTACAAAGAGAATCACATACATAAGAAACACGGTTTTACTTTCTGTTGTTACGAAAGGCAATGTGCCTTAGATGAATAAAGTCCTTTGAAACTACAAGAAGGAATTTATGCTTCATGATGAGAATGATCCAATAAATGTTGTGAATCCTTAGGCATATTTTTAACTTCCACTTGTCCTTTCTTAATTATTTTATTCCTCATACAATTAAATGTTTGTAATCCATTTTGAGAGTCTTTCCGAAATGAATGGATATGCAAACAACTTGATTGAAATGCTCAGTGCATATGACTAAAAGTTACTGGCTCTCACACATCAGCAGAACAAATCAAGCTTTTGGTTAGTTGGTTTTAGAAATCAAAAAGTGGTTTATAAAAAAAGACAGGCAGATAAAACCTGCTTCTAATTACTTTCTTGAGGGCATTGGAGATTGTAGAAATAAAGAGTTTACTATAGTAAAAGTAAGCAAGAAACTGAAAAGTGGTGTAAAGCAATCAAACTACTTTGTCAATTAAAATGTATCCCATTAGGAAAATTAGGCACCTGTTCCACAAAAGTTAGACAATAGAGCATGGGAGGAGAACACTGCATTTTAACAGTCTGGTTGCTAATTAAATTCTTTACTTTTCCCTATGTAAGCCAATAACTATCATTTTTCCCATGTCATTTTTAACCTACCAAAACTGAACTTGTTTTTAATTATTCTACCTTTGAAAAACACTAGATTTATTCTATGATTTCACAGCCATAGCATAGAAAATACAAACATATAAATATTTTATATACAATTAAGAAAAAAAGAAATCTTGTAAGTACAGTCTAGATTCTTTTTAATATAGATTTATGTTGCGTGCCCCCCTAGCTCTCCCAGTGGAGTTGGCTGTGTAAAAAGCATCCTTGATGACTCAGGTAAACATATTGAACAAATTCATAGATACACTCACACTATGTGAGCATATACTTATATACACATTTGCACATATATATATGTTTAAAAATCCCATGGAATTAAAGCTTGCCAAGAATAGAACTTCATAAACAGATAAATTAGGGTCCTTCCAATGCAAAAGATAGGTTTTTTTGGTGAGAAGCTCACACGGTGATTAGAGTGAGGTTGTGGAAGATTTCATTAATTATAGGTGACTGGTTTTCCCCTCAAAAGACAGCTCAGGTCCCCCAGCTCCCCCTTGGCAGCTCATCTTAAATTGTTGTCTAACCTTTCCCTTAATTCAGCTCATCTTGAGCTGATGGGAACTGCTTTCATTCCACCTCTTGTGGAGGTAATGAAACAATCTTCTTATTCACTTGGTTCCTCTGAGCCGGTGACACACAACAAAAAACCCAGGGCCCTGATTAATGGCCGCTAATTAGCAATGTTAATGACCAGGTGTCCAAGAGCATGGCCAGCTTCTCTCAGCATGGAGTGATCCCTCAATGAGGGCCCTGCAAATCCAGCCCCAGTGACCCTTCCCCTCAGCTGCCAGTAATGAAGCTGAGCTCTCTCATTACACCCAGGAGAGGCTCAGGGGGAGGCCTGGGCCTTGAGAGCCAAACCTTTTCCTTCGGGTCTAGTGGGCCTTCCATTAATTAAGGTCAGCATTTTTGCTTCCCCCCACATCTCCCCTCTAGCCTTTCCCCCCCTTAAAAAAAAAACCCACCCCCCCC
>JANHGN010024188.1:26996-45491 GCA_024605025.1 Megaceryle maxima
ACCACCCCCCCCCAAAAAAAAACCCAAACAACAAACCAAAAAATAAAAGAAAACAAAACCAAAAAAACCCCCACCAAACCTACCCAAATCCCCAGCCCTCAAATGTAAAAGGTTTGGCTGAAGGGAGGCTTTGCTCTTTTGGCTTTCTCCGCTTTCCCAGTGATAAAGGTGCTTTTTCCTAGTGTGTTCAGGCTGCTTGCAGCCCCTTCCTCCCCCTTGGGTCTCTAGTATTCCCAAGCCAGCTATGGGGAAAACCCTCCACTGGCTGTGGCAGCCACTCCTCATCAGACCCTACCTGCCTCCTCCCCAGGTGAAGAGCATGGAGTTGGAGTGATGCTTGCACTGGCAAAGCAAAAAAGTCACAAGTGGCAGTTAAAAAAACAAATGCGGATCACCACAGGTCACACTGGCCACACAGGAATGTAATTATGTTTTTCCTCATCAATACTTCAGTCTTATTTATTATTGTTAATTTTAGATGTGTAAAAAGTGACATTTGGCATAAACACCAAGCACAACATGCAGCTTTGGGCAGTTTATTTGGCTGCAGTTTCTATCTCCTTTCACGCAGCAGCACAAAGTAGAGGTGCTTTCTGCCTCCGGATTTGGGAAAGCAGAAAAGGGAGCTCACTCTGTCCAGCTGTGGCCCCAGCACAGGCAGAGCTGCCCAGGCTGCCAGCTGCTGCCTGTGCCTCTGATCATGGTGACACAGACCTCTGTCTGTCACTATGGGCTATGGGCAACAACAATGCTTTGTAAGTTTTAGAAATCGATCTTGTTATTTGGCGGGAGGGGGCTTTGTAAGGCTGTGGGGTTGTTATATCAGAGTGCAGGCATCACATGGCTACAAAAAAGAGCCAAATGTTTAAAAAAGAAGAGAACTGATTTATTTTTGCTTTGTTAACTTAGCAAATGTAGTGATACACAAGTGAGAAAAAACTCTGCAATGCATCTGCCTGCAACCTCTGTGGTAAAGTTGTGTGCTCCTTGATATCTGAAGTTTCTGGAAAAGTGCAAGTTGGCTTTTTTAGCTTTAACTTTGATGATACAAATGTTTTCTTTTATTTGGAAGATTATTACTACAAGTCCATCATTTTGTCCCAGTTGTGCACTATGAAACAAAGGCACAAAATTAACATGCATTGAGAAGGAGTAGTTAAGGAAGCTGATGGGGAGATAGGAAACCTTTTACTCTAGGTCATATCTTGCGCTGGAAGTGACAGAAAGTTAATACTGCAAGAATGCCATTTAAGTGGCTGTTCTAAGATAAGGGGGAGCCTAGCTCGAACTTTAATGTGTTAATGCCTTCACAAATGCATTACCTGTAGTTGGGGAGGTAGCTGGACACCATACTGCACCAATTGTTTTCCTATAAATCCTTAAAGGGATGATTTCTATCTAACCGTGTAATACTGTCTCCTCCCAAAAGACAGTTACTCCCTGCTTTCCTGACTGTCTGGACATCACAGCAGTGGCTAACATGGTGAATTAATATCAGAATGATAAAGCATTTGGATTTTCCTAGTTAAATTGAAAGAGTTATAAAAAGGTGCTGCCTTATGAGATTACTAAGAATCCAGGCACAGGAGGTGACATTCCACTGACAAGCCTGCACTCCAGCTACTGGACTTCTGTGCATAAATAAATTGCTAAACTTTTCACTTTTGCCTCTTTAGACTACTTTACTGGCACCCAACTTGCCTAGAAAAAAAATCTTGCAAGATGTACTGGTTCATTCCCAGTCGATTAGTTGCTCTCCATGGGATCATTGGACTTTCTAAGGATATACGGCCTTGAAATTGTGCTGCTTTCACCTTGCACACAGCAGGTTATTCAGTAAGGACCTGTTCTGGCTCTGGCTTGCTTCACCTGAAACTGTAATCCTGCAGTAGGTCAGCTGTCTTTTAAAATGTGGTTTTGAACCTGACATGGATTTTGGATGAAGGTTTATCTCTATTCCCTATCTAGAGGTGTGCATTGACTGTCATTACAGATAAGAAAGGTTCACTTCCCAGCTCTCCCAGTGACCTTGTCATAGATTTTGGGCAAGTTACTTACGGCCAACGAGGGTGGCTGATGGAAAGATGATATAGTGATGGTGAAAGCAACAAAAATAGAAATTATTTTAAAAAGCTTATTGAAAATTTGTCCAGGTATTAAAAAAACAAAACAAAAACAACAACAAAACCCCAAACCAACCAAAAAAAAAAAACCCAAACCAAACCCCAAAACAAAAACAGAATTAAAAAATAAGCCTGCCCTTCTGTGCCTCAGCTCCCTGTGTCCCAGGCATAACACCATTGCCTTTATTTTCCCCTATCAAGGCAGACTGAATCAAAACCCTTCATGTTCATTTCTGTGGCTTCAAAATCCTATGGGAAACTAGTGGCAATTGAGAGCTTTAGCAACATGAGGTAAAGTGGAACAACTCAGTTTTCAAAATACCATTCAGTCCTCGTAACATCATTTCAAGCACTGTGCTGTTCATAAAGCCATGAACAGCAAAGCAACTCCTGCAAACTGTAAGAGCTTTTGTAACTCCATCCTATGCATCTAATTGATCAGCTATGCCAAAAAGAACAGAAGTCTTTCTATAGCTATAGTTATTCTATTACAGGTTATGCAGATAAGGTTACAGCTAGTGCCATATATGTTTTTTTCCAGATAAACCTTTTTCACTGAGAAATACACATTATGATCAGAAACCTCTAATGAATGGGTTTTGAGTTTGTTGTTTTTTTTTCTTAAACTAAGACTCTGAAAATGTTTTCATTCTAAATTTACTTGCAGTTAATTTGGAATGTTTAGGAGGATTGAAACTGCTTTTCAGTGAAATATGAAAATTTTGTTCAGTGTTTTAGTTCAGCAAAATTTGGTACAAAATTTCACTTCAGGCCTTCACCTCTATTATTGCATACAGACATCTAGTAGTGAACAACCAGTTACCTGAACAGCTTCACTAGCTACCCTTCTGCCCACAGTGAACTTCTTCCATGTGAATGCATTGTCTGTAATGCCTTTTAAATACATCTTCAAATATATTTTCTCCCCTTCTCTACACCATTGATGAAGTCATTGTTTAAATAAAACAGCTGCTATTCTGGCTGCTCATTACATATTGGTTGTTCATTGATGAAGAGAATAGGGGTCATAACTAAATTATTGCCTGATTCCAAACTTGCCCAGGCATTTGGACACAGCTTCTGTTCAGTGTCCCACAGGGAAGAAATGAGAAACACATGAGGGCAGTGACCACCACGTGGGCCAAATCCCAGCCACTGATGCCAAGGAAATTCTGACACTGACTTCTGTAACAACAAGAGTTAGAAGCTTGTGAAATGAGTTGACAGTAAAGATGCTAATTTTCCTTAATCCTGTGAAGTCCATGTTACATGCAGTATGTTACTTAGTAAACTCCTCAACAACAACAAAAATCAGTCTTCAAAACTTCTGAAATCCTCTTGACACTGGCAATACTTTGCTTTAATACTGTCCAGGTTTATGCCCATTTTAAACTCCCAGAAAGAATAATGTTGAGTAGTGCACAGCAAGTGGAGTTTGGGCTAAATGTTTTGATTGCTGGGTTAAGTTTTTAGCTTATCTGACAATTTACTTTGCAACTGCAGTTTATCAGGATTTTATGGGTGGTTTTCTAGTTGCTTTTTCTAATCACTTTCCATTACAATCCTCTGCTTCAGCTTTCCCCATTGAAAAATGGAAATGTCACTACATTTTGAAAAAGATAAGGTGAAATTTCATTTGTCAATGTTTGCAAAGCAATTTGCAATGATTGGCTTGTAGCTGTGTTAAGTACAAGATATTATTAATAAAGTAATCAGATAAAAATAAATAAGGAAGGAATTATGTGAATTCTGATAAAAGGCAACTGGTAACAAGGCAAGAATTTTGTCCATTATTGAAGCACATAGCTCTATAGGCAAATTAAAACAAGGGCTCTGTCCTCAGAGTTTTGGGCAATCCAGGCTACATAATTGATTTGAGAAGAGCTACTCCAGGCTACTGTGTAATTACAGAAGTATTCACTCTTCTGGCTCTCACTCTTCTTGTCATGTTCTACCTCACTGCCCTTTATGCTAAAGCCTTTGTCAATGAGGGGACGGAAGCAGTAAGGACAAATAAAGCAATTAGCAGGTAGGGGGAATGCTACTACTGCTTAAGGATAACATGCAGCTTTTATTGGGACATTTACTAAGTAGAAGTCTAGAGCCTGCAGGTCAAAAGGAAAATACAGGTAATCCAGAAAAACAAACAAATTCACCACCCTCCCCCCTTCCCTTTCTCATATGTATGTGGTATTCAAGCAGTCTAGGCAGGAGGAAAACATTTTCAAGTAATCTATATCAAAACCACGAGGATTGTACTTTAAATAACTGTACTTTTAGTGAGATTGCCTTCCAACTTTGTAATCTGGTTTTGGTTTGGGTTTTGTTTTTTTTTTTGAAACCAGAGTCTCATCACTATAGTGCTCTTCTCTCTTGTTTCAAGTGTGCACTGTCAGTAAGCAAACACTAATTTTTGAAGGGCTAAAATCTCATTTTAAGTTGCTGCTAAGCCAGCCAGGAGAGGGAGCCAAGACCCTAAACAAACCTTTCTTCCTGGCTCTCTGAAACCCTGGGAAGGAAGCTGAGCCATTTTGGCCAGGGCTTCACTATGATCACTGGGTTTGTGTGAATGCATTTCATGAAGAAGGGATAAAAGTGACTGGGAGACAAAATAATACATGGTGTCTCCAAGCATCAAATGTTGAACAATTCATGCTGTAAGGAAGAGAAGAAGGGAAAAAGATAAACAACGACTAATGAAAATGAGCAGTACTGTATTTTCTCACTTTTGATGCTTCCATCATGCATCAGGAGACTAGTTTAAGAGATTGTTATATTCTGTGGGCTCTGTTTCTCCTCATACCTCGTTTTCAGTTGAATTTGAGACAGGTGTGAATAAAATAATAGATTTTCTGCTGTGTGGCAGACTGAGATTATGGCAGGTCTAAACTTGGATCAGAACTGTAATGCCACACACTGAAATGCACAGAAGTGCTGCTGCTCCTCCAAAGACACCCCAGTGCTTGGGTGGAGTTTGATTTCTGATCTCCAGAAAAAAAGCCTGAGCTGCTCTTTATCTCTGTAACACAGCAATCCAAGTCGCTGCATCAGGCATGCCTAAACGTTTCAGCTGGCAGGAGCCTGGGTGCAGAAGTGACCCAAGAAATGCTGTAATTTGTATAAGTAAATCTTCTTTACCTCCATATATTCAGTCCAAAAACATTGCAGGAGCACTAAGATTTACCTCATTCCTCCCTGATGTAAAAGTAAAACCCCTGATGTAAAAGTCAACTTCATTTTTTATTGCTAAAAGTGAGCATTGTGGTTAGTAGATATCAAGGATACTTACGTCCATATGGATTGTGATTGTGTATGTTAAATAGCTGAATCACTGTCACTCTTAAGTAGAAACTCATATTTCACCAGATCTTGGTTGTAGACACAAAGGAAATTACTAAGATTATTGAGAAAGAAAACAAAACAAAACGAAAAACTGAGAACATGAGGGGAAAACCAATCACATTTTAAATTTTTAAGTAGAGAAATATTAGAAACTAAGAGAACAATTTAATTCAGGGCCATTTGTCTTTTTTTTTTTTTTTTTTTCTAGCTGAAAACCTAGAATAAATGAGAAAATTCAGATTCCAATTTCACATTTCTTAATTTTTTTCATTTCTAATCTTTCAATATTTATAAAAATCCTCTCTCTACCTCTAGTGGGAAGAAAACAAATAAAAGATATTGAGGCCAATATACAACAGGGAGAGAAATCACCAGCAAAATTTAAAAAGTTTCTTTTGCTAAATAAACTGAAAATTGTTTCAAACGGAACTTAAATGAAAATGGTTTAGATTTGACTCTTTAATTTTGAAATTTCACTTCGAAATGATAAAAAAGTAAAACTTGAGGTGTATAGTTGTGGTTTTTTTCTAAAGATCTACAGGACTTTTTTTTGGTCAAACATTTTAAGCATTTTTCCTTACAGTGATCTGTTACAATCATTTATTTGTAGACTCAGATAAGAAATTAGTTCCTTAAGACCAACTTCTTTTTTTTCCTATATTGTTTTGAATTCTTTTTCCCTAGCAAGTAGCAACTTCTCAGAAATGTATCCAAAATAAACTAACAATGAATATCGACAAAGTGAATTGAAAACAAAAAGAACTTTTTTCCTATTCTTATCTTAAAGATCAAAGTATTGGATCAGGGACAAACACAATATACTTTATTTACCCAACTATTTTTTCTTTATAGAAGCCTTGCAGTGTTTCTTCAGGTGCTAAGCCCAAGCTATGAGATGGTGAGACTCTCCAGACTTCCCTACCACCAAGTGAAGGATCACCTGGAGATGTTTTAGAACAGCAGCCTCAATGCTAGAAATCAGTGGAGAAACTTCTCACAACTCTCTTTTCAGGCAGCTTAGGGGAAGCAACTTAATATATGTGCCTAAAGTTAGATGCAGGAGTGTTTTTTACTCTGTGTGGTCTCTGCAGAGTGAGATCTTCCTCAAGCAACACTGATACCAATTTACAGAAGAGAAAACTGAGGCACAGTGGGAAGCAACCTTACCATGGAAATGGTTGGATGGAGATCTGAACCAAATCTCTGGAATCGCATTCTGGTGCTCTGTCATTGAACCACACTGTGCTATGGTGTAGGGAAACCTGTCTTGCCACACTCACTTTGTACATAAACACTGAAGTTAATTCCCCAGACTTTACAGCCTGGCCACGTGCTGCAGAAATCTATCATTTATTGTGTTTCCCACAAGTGGGAATAAGAGGCAGAGCTTGCTGTATGAACAACCACAGTGCGTACCTTGTCAGTGGCTGTGTTGGAAGCATTAGCTTGAATCCCCACAGGTATCCATAGGGGGAGTTTCAGGTCTGTTTATTAAATATTCAATTACACTCTGCAAGCAACAACAGAAGCAAATTGATAGAAGTATGGTGGGAGACAATAGCTTCTGATCAAAGGAGACTACTAATATATGTTTGAGAAGAGAGCCTGGAATGATTTGAGTAACAAACTAATTTGTAAAATTCAAAGTCTGTTTGCAGGTGAATAACAAACAGAGGAAAGGACAGAATTGGTTGAATGAATTATTCATTATTGATCACTTAACAAGCACTGATATCTATAAAGATAATGATTCTAATGTAAATAACAAGCTTTTAATATTTATGCAGCCTGAATAATCCAGAGAGTCTGAGATGATAGGTAAAAATTAAAATATCTCCTCAGTGTTTTTCAGTGGAAAACAGATTCATCATGATGTCACAAACCCAAAGCAGTATCACTTCATGCTGGGTTTGATACACCTTTAGTCCACCGGGACCCTGTCTGTCCTAATGCTGAGGTCTGGACAGAACAAACACCTCTAATTTACAGTGATGCCATGAAAGTAAAATATGTGCCTTCTGATATCCCTAGATATTACAGGGCACTCAGTGACAAAACTGGAGATTTCACTTTCCTCTCTGCTTTGAGATAAGGATCTCTGTACCGACTTAGTGCAATCACAGCAGCGAGCAAAGAATGGAAATGAAAAGCCCCTTCCCCTCCCCTATGTGCATGCAGCTATGTGTGGGAAAAAGAGAGAGAGGTTATAGAAAGTACTGTGCAATCACAGCTGGGCTGTTAATTGCTTTGCCCTGTACACAGAGTCACACCTTGTTGCTCCTCTGCAATAAAAAATGGCCACACAGCCCAGCAGTCTCAAGGCAAGGGCAGAAAGGTTTTCATATTCACCTGTGCTATTTTCATATCACAGAAGTGCCCGTGTGTTACCACAGGCATGACACTGTCTAGGCTCCCGTGGATGACAGCAGTACTGAAAGTCAGAGAGTGATCGTGTGACTGAGAAAGGATTGGGTTTCTCAAACCTCTTTTTGTTAAATCGAGGTTACAGCAAGGGAAAAAATGTTGGTTCAAAGGAGCAAATAGAACAGAATGCACTGCCACACACCCAGCCGCTGATCGCGGCAGCAGAAGGCCCAGCCATTAGGGAAAACAAGACTTTCCCAAAAAATCTCTATTTCGTAGCTAGTACTCTGATTCCTAAAGAGTTTTCACATGTACCTTTGGAAGACAAGGTTGTTGTGTCCATTTTCCTTCTGTGTGGCCATGGATTTCTGCAAAACCTACTTACTTGGAGGTCTGATCTGGTACAGTTCCCTGGCTCTTAATTCAGACACAAAACTGGCATGTACTAAGTGTGATACTATATCAAATTGCATAGAGCCTGCAAAATATGTTTTCTTAAAAAAAGGAAAAAGAAATTAACTTGACTTTCAGGATATTAATATAGTGGCAACTAACCCTGCAGGATATAAAACTGGCACCAGCTAGAGGAGCTTCCATTAGTGTTGTAGGTTTCTAGTCTCAGTAATGGTCATTTCATCTGAACATGTGGAACTAAACCCAAACCATAATAGGACTTAAAAAGCATTCAATGCATATTTGTCCATAAACACGTCGTATAAATAAAAGCTCTTTAAAAAAAATGTGTCAAATGAATCAATGTGTATTCTATTAGGGAATAATAATATCCTATACCACATGTGTTGCTGAAGCAAATAACTTTAGCTGGTATAATCATATTTTCTATTTTGTAGTACAGTTTATATTTTGATCTGTTGATTAAGGACTTGCCCCTGAGGAAGTCAATGACAAGAGTTCCCCAGGCTTAAAAGGAGGAGGAAAATGTGTAAATCATTTAGCTGCAAATAAGGAAACAAATGTATTCTTTTTCCCCTTTCTGCTAGCCTGAGTGAATGCTGAATACAAAGCCAGTTGAAGAGAGTGGAAAGATTTACTCTTTGCTTCAGCAGCTTTGGATCTGGCCCTAAGCGTGTATGTGTGAGAGAAATTTTGGCACTACTGGAAACCCCACCTCATACCTCCCACTGCGAATATGTCATCTTTCTATGTGCTCATGCATGCCAAAGCTTTATCTCTTTTGAAATACTGCCCAGAATCAAGCCATGTTTACTTAAGTAATAGGGAGATTCACTTATATGCAGTAATTTCTTCAGTGGAGAGGCTGTCTTTCTGCAGTTGTACTTTGGACTTTGTTCTTAGTTTAGCTTCTATTTTTCTAACTTGATGGCTTTATCCAGCTTTGACAACAGGGTTGGATTTTTGCTGGACTTTTTTTTTTTTTTTTAATTTACACACCTGGAATTAGCTTTTTCTGCCAAGTATTACAGTGCACCTGGAAGTACTAAATCATTTTTATCTGTTTTTTAGTGGTTTTGCACAATGGAATTGCATCTCTTTAAATCTTTCTTACCTTTTACAAAACTAAATTGCAGCACTAGATTGAGCATTTTATGAGCACATAGATTCTGATATCATGAGATAGTTGTGCCTTACTAGTGTCTGCCTCTACCAATCCTAGAAGTAGTTAGCTGAGAACTACCTCTCAGGGTTTCTTTCCTCTTCAGTGGCTCTGCTTACCTACATAACATATGGAAATGTGAGCATACACTTAGAGCAGATTGTTTGCTATGTTTACACCAGTTCTAACACTCATCCCCATTAATGTTTGATATTGCTCCCAAAGAGTTTAAATAGATGTCAGGCCTCAGATCCATTGCATACACGTTAAGCATTGTATAAGCTTCAAATAAAGATACCGAAACACTGTAGGGTATCTCTTTTTGGTTTTTTTTTAATGTTACATTTACTGATTGGATAAACCACATCAAGTGTATGCAAAACCCTGCTACTTTCATGATTTCTGTCATCACATTTAAGAGTGCCATTTTCAAGCAAAATATAAAACAGTTCCACATCACCTTAGAAGTCCAGCTTCTTGCTTTTGCTCTCAGTTTCTTCCATTTATCAAATATCTCTGAGTGCTAGATGCATGCAAACAAACATAAAACTTCTTCTATTAAATCACGGACACAGGCCATACTAGCTGCATTTTGTTCCAGAACAATAAGTATCAGGGTTGTGGCAAAGTTTGCTCCAAGATCCATAACCCATCCAGCAGCCTGGGTGCCCCAACTTGTTAGAAAATAGTTAACTCCTATACAGAGAGCTGCGGTCCCTTCTGCAAGGAAATGCCTGAGGGGCACACAAATGCCAAATGCCAGGCACATCCCCAGCTCAAGCTGCTCCCAAGATCAGCAGTAGTCTTGAGACCTTCACTTTGTCCATCATACACAGAAGGAAGCTGGTCAGGCTTCCTCAATGCCATGTGTTCCTGTTCCCTCTCATATCCTTTCTTCATCTACTTCAATTACACAGAATGGTTTGGGTTGGAAGTGACCTTTCAAGGTCATCTAGTCCAACTCCCCTGCAGGGAGCAGGGACCTCTGCAACTAGACCATGTTGCTCAGGGCCCTGACCAACCCTCACCTGGATTAGTTCCAGGGATGGAGCATCTACCACCTTTCTGGGAAACCTGAGCCAGGGTCTCACAATCCTCAGTGTAAAAAATGTCTTCCTTCTCTCTCGTCTAAATCTCTCTCTTTTCATTTAAAAGTGTCACTCCTTGTCTGATCACAACAGGCCCTGCTAAAATGTCTGTCCCCATCTTTCTGACAGGCCTCTTTAAGTACTGAAAGGCCACAGTAAGGTCTCCCTAGAGCATGTCACTAAGCACCACATCCAATCTTTCCTTAAACACCTTCAGGGATGGCCATTCCACCACCTCCCTGGGCAGTCCATTTCAGTGTCTAAAATTATTTTACATGAGGCTGTTTCTCAGGCTGATTATTTTAGAAATTACAGGGCTCAGCTCTGAGACTCCACAGTTTTACTCTCCACCAAACTACCTCTGTCTGAGACATTGGGGATGCAACCGCTTCTCATTTAGAGGACTGTTTCTCATTATATGTTTATATAGTGCCCAGTTCAACAGGATCTTGATCTTAGCTGGAGGCTTTCTTAAACCCTTGTATTGTCATGCAAGCAACAGCAACAACAACAACATTCAGCTACAAAAATCACCAGCACAAACGAGCAACACTGTGTGAGAGTGCCTAGGGATGGCAGACAGTTGAGAGCAGAAAGCAGTTATTGAGACATGCTTGTAACTGAACAGAGCTGATCTGCTCTTTTAGGCTACAAACAACCAATTCTTGCTTCAGCCAACCACAGAAAAAGTAAATACAAGCTGTGGACACAGACACATCTATTAAAATACAGTGTTGTTTAGTAACAAAAATAATCAGACTTCACAAGCTAGTATGTTTTGCAGCAGGGGATAATTTTATGTGAAATGACTAAGCTGTGTCTCAATGTCTGTACTAGGCTCATTATATCATTTAAGTAGTTCAAGTTTCCAGATAACCACCAGCAGAACCAGGTAAGCAGGCAAAATTGGTATGGCTGGGAAAATTTGTATCTGTCACACAGGTCTGGTTCCCACACACTCTGGTTACATCATTACTTAGTCTGTTAACTAGGAAACCAATTAGGCCAGAGAGCTACCGTCAGGTGACCAAAACACGAAAATGCACAAGAAACCTTACACGAAAGATGGGATTTCAGCAGAGGCCCTCAGATAGCTGACTCCTCTTCTGCTGCATGGCAATTTTCGTATTTCGTTTCACCTTTGCTTTCAGGCTGAGCTCTGAGGTCCCACAGATTGATAGTTGAAGCAGCCTTGTTTCTACCCCTAGCAGGTGCACTGAGAAAATTGTTTCCTCCATCAAAAATTACACACAATTATGTAATAATTTCTCTCATTTACTCAGGAAAATTTCCTTCTCCTTCACACCTTTTAATTTACAGGGCGAGAACAAGGCAGTAGCTGCAGGACTGAGTGCTGCACTGTGGGTAACTGTATGTTCATCTTAAAGGAAAAGGGTGTGTAAGACTAGGGCACAGCTAAAGTTTCAAGGCACAAACAGCTTTAACAACTATTATTTGTTTTCTGCAAATGCTGAAGACATTTCTCCACATGCGGAGGAAGCACAAAGTTATCTGGGTTCACCCTCAGGATAAAAAGCTGCATGGGCAGAGGAGGCCAGCATGGGGCACCATGAGGACAGGTGAAAGCCTGTTCCTGTAAAACATGTGTAAGAAGGGCATATGTATTTATGTATAAAAATGCACCTAATTGCTATATTACATCACTGACCTAGCTGTGGTATTATTACACAGATAAAAAATAAAGCTTGCATGGCTATAATGTATTTTTATATGCAGATACTGTAGACACATACACATGATATATAAATGTATATGTCTTGCATACTACAAATGATGCAGGTATTTTCTAGCTTGCATATCTTTTCTGATTCTAATATCAACTGGAGAGCTCACTGATTTCTTAAGTCTTCACTCACATCTAGAGAAAACTTGCAAACACCTCCTATACCTTAGCCCCATGCCCAGAGCACTAACAAGCCACATGCTCTTTCTCTATACTGTCATTCAGATTTGTTTTCTATTAGAACAATGAGAAAGAGGGAAAGAGTTGATCCACCTCAAAAACCTCAAGAAGAGACTTCATGTACAAGGTGAGGGCAGGCTGAGGGCACAGGGGGTCCTCACTTGTTTGAGGATCGTACTCGGCTATTGGCACTACTACTGTTTGATTAGTACTACACCACCATTGGTTTAAAGATTTTTATTCTCCCAGTGTGGCCCCCTTCATTTCTGATGGCCTGTTGTCTTCGTTGTTTTTGGAAAATGATCATCAGAGGAAGTACGCTAATCAGAAGTACTTTCCTTCCCAATGATTTTGTTGAGCTGATGATTTGATCACTGTTTAGAGAAGAGCAAACTACTCTCAGCCGGACGTCTGCCAACTCAGAGAACCAGGCTCTCACATGTTTTCCAGCACAAGCACCTCATTATTAATTCATGCTCCAGGTCCTCTGTACATGCTGTTAGTAATATTAGGTTTCAACAGAGTAATGAGCAACAGCAATAGACTGACTATCTTAATATATTTTAAATAATGTTTGAAATATTAAATTTGAGTTTGGATTTTTAATTAGGGCCTGAGCAGGGTATTGACAATCTTCCTACTGTTTTGCAGCAGGCAAGCAAATAACATTAGGATTGTTCTGATCTGAACACTGAAAACCAGTCTGATTTAGGGGATGGATCTGAAATGCAACACCAGACTTTAAAGCATGAGGGAAGTTTGGCTCCGGGTTCTGCAGCCAGGCTTTGACTCAGCCCTATACTAAAAAGGGACTTTTGATACAGGACTGTAGGAAAAGTAAATAATTGTGACACTAGCTCTCAGAGTTATGTTTTATAACATACTGTCAGTGAGCTGCCCAGGGACAGTGTGACTCTTAAGGATGCCACTGTTATTAAATAAAGCAGACATGGGGTAGCTGATTGCAGAGAAAAGTGGTTGTTGTGGTATAAATCTATACCATAAGGATATGTACAGTAACCAAAAAAAAAAAAAAAAGGCAGGCAAGCTGTGGGTCTGAAAACCCTACAGGGCTTCAAAGTCCTTCCCACTGCTGTGCTTCAGACAGGAGCATAGGTCAGCATCTCTTCCTTGGTTGGATATACATATATTAAAGGACTCATTTAAAATTTGAGCTAGGCAAAGGGCTAGAGACATTTTTCTGTGAGCGTGCTGTGCACATATCTGAATGCACTCCCTTTGAGATGGAGTTCGCAATGAAGATTTTGCCGTTCTGGAACTCACTCCTCCCACTTGGTCTGCTGGAGCCTGAATACATTGACCTATGGGGCACGTTGCAAAGCCTAACTATTTTCCCAGGATTTTTCTGAATGAATGACTTGAGTAGGTAGAGAGAACGTTTCATTTGTACAGTATGTGGAGGCTTTTAATTAATAATGTTCCCATTTGAATGCCTATTGTATTTTTAAACGTGCTTTGTACATACGCCTAGAGCATCGGATAACTGCAGGGGATTTTTTCCAATTATAAAATAAGAAATCCCACAACAATGTGGTATTGCTGCAACGTGGCATCAATCTTCTTTTCGTCATAACTTTATACAGTGTCTAGCACAGCAGCCCGTGATCTAGACCATGACTTCTAGATGCCAGCACCTAGCTAGCACCAGTCAAACTACAGGAGGCCTCAAGGAGATGAAGCTTCACATAGGTTGGAGAGTTTCACACTGCAGATCATCACTATAGATTTGGAGATGTCCTACATACAGTCAGTGATATTAGAGAAGTTTCTAGGCTCCTCATGTAGTTTTTACCTTCTTCTTTTGACATTTGGAGCTCCTGAGAGATTGGTTCTTTTCTTGGATATGTTGGATATTCCCTACTTTACAGAACAAAAGAATCAGCATCATGAGCCTTCTCATAGCAGAAGGGTTTTGTTTGTTGAAAAGAAAGGTCTTAGTAAGAAGTGAAGTTGATACTTGTTCCTACCGTTTAAGAGTTTTTCAATATATCCTTATTTAATAAAAAAAAACCAAAACCAACAAAACCAACAACTTTCTTGCTAAACAGATGCTCAGTTGTGATACCACAAACTGGACATTTTATCATAGAACTATTCAGGTTGGAAAAGATCCTTGGGATCATCAAGTCCAACCATTAACCCTACTCCACAAATTTCACCCCTAAACCATGTCCTTCAACACCATTTCTAAATGACCCTTAAACACTTCGAGGGATGGTGACTCAACCACCTCCCTGGGCAGCCTATTCCAGTGTCTGACTAGTCTTTCTGTAAAAAAAAAATTCCCTAATGTCCAGTCTTATGTCTGCTTTGGTCTTTCCCAAAACACCCTGGCACAGCCTGAAAACAAACATTTTAGTTTTTAATTTCAAAATGTCTCTAAATTTCACAATTTCCTACAGAGATATCTATTTTACTCTTTTGTCCAGCTGTTGGTCTGTGGGTCAGATATGACTCAGGGAAACTCTTCTATATAGTCCATTTATTTTTCCTTATGGGAGATGCATTCCTTTTCACTGAATACTCTGCCAAAGTTGATTTTTTATTAGTTACTGCAACATGCAGTCCCTTTCTCAATTACCATGAAGCCTTCCCTCCCACAATCAGGTAAGCAGAGGGCAAAGGACCAGGTGAAGTCAAACCTGTCTCCAGAATCTTAATGCAGATCTCCTTTGAGAAACACTGTGGCGAATCACACTGTTTTTCTTCCTCTCTGAAAACCCTGTAAGAATTGTTCACTTAAATCAGGTATTGAACAAGGTTCCTCGTGTTGCTCTGTCAGTGCACCACAACCCTGACTTGAAGTACTCTTGTATTTCTAGCTCCCTCGAGAAAGACAGCATGGTTTGTACTGAATTGTGAGAATAGCACAAATTTGTACGAATTCTGCCCTTACATGAAGCTGAACAAAGGTCAGTTACAGGGAGAAGGCTGGGTTTAGCTTTAAGCTAAGCTTTCCAGAAGAAAAGAGCTAATGAGATGCATTATTCCAGTGAGTAATAGTAACTACTGCAGGTACAATGACAAGCATCTTATTCTATTTCAATACTTATAGTTACATGGTCTTCAGAATTAAAGACCATTAATTTTCCATTGCTTTTGCAGTCCATGGAATCACAAGATTTTGACTGGAAAACCCCCTACTTTTCAGTACGAATGACAGCAAGTGCAAACACATATATGAGAGGAATAAACATTTATAGATCTAAAAATCCTTTCTATATAAAAATTAAAATGTGTTTAAATAATGTGATTCACAACAAACTGATCTCAGACAATTAAGATTTATATCCAAAGGAATGATATTTGTATAGTTCAAGTATGCTTGCTGCTATGAAGTGCCTAAGAGATGTGATGGACAACCCTGCTTTTCTCTGAGTATGTTGAGTGTGAAGAGCTAGGTGACAGCTATAGAACAACTCTAAGAAAAAAACAGAAGGAATTGCTGACTCCAGAGTGTACAGCATGCAGACAACACCATTTAGAGTCCTCTCTGCAAAACGAGCCACACAGCTAGTGGTAACCTAATACAAGCAGATACCTAACTTCCAACACTATAAAAATACAAGTGATAATGGTTGAAAGTGTTTACAATGGCTTACCATGGGTTATTCTCCAGGTAAGTTGGACTGTAGTTTTATCATTCTCAGTTCCATAGTATCCATGGATATTCAGACAGCAACCATGGCTTGATATGTCCATTTTCATCTCATCTGGCTGTGAGGTGGCTAGATCTGTGTCATATTGCTATGAGCTGCACAAATGCTGCTTCCAGATTCAGCTCCTGCAAAACATTTTACATGAGTCTGAACAAAGAGATTCCAGCTGGTCCAGGCTGAAGCAACATGTTTGCTTCCTTCTCCCTTTCATCTCTAAGCTCATTCATGCTGAGAGCGGATATAATTGCTCTCTATAAATACATTCAGGTTAGGCACTAAAGCGAGAGAAACGATACTTAAGCAAATGGACAATGATGACACAAGGACAAATGATTACTAATGAGCAATGAATAAAATCAACTGATAAATTAGAGTTTCTGATTATGAGAAGACTGGAGTTCTAAAATACCTTTCCACTAAAACTAGGAAGAAAAAGATAGAATTTTCATGTGAAGCTTAATAAAAAGATAGACTGTAAGATACAGTTGCTTACAACAAAATAGAAACAGACTTAGTAATGTAGGAAATCCCATCCACTTCTATGCAAATAGTGAAGACAAAATCTAAATCACTGCCTAGAGTTCATATTAGTCTTCCGATTTATTCCAAACCCTTTGGAAACTGACTTTTGTATTTTCAGCAAGTTGTTCTTGCAAAATCTCTTGGTCAGATTTTAGAACAAGAATCTAATATTGTTCCTTTCTTATTTGCCAGTTATCGACTACTTGTGCATGATCAACCTGATGGCCTATTCACCTCAACTTCTACGTCTGTCTATGAAGGATTTTTTTCATCTACCTTTTTCCCCTCAAAGTCTCAAAACTTCTGCTGTGATTCTTTTCTTGTGTGTCTTTACACTTTACCTGAAAATGAACCCCATCACAAACATATCATAGTCATCCTTCTATTCCAAACTACCTTCATTTGTCTTCAGTCTTTGTTTGCAATGGACATATAGCTATTGCATAGCATCATAAATACTAGGCATGGTAAGAGCACTAATGCATATTTTGGGATTTGGTTGTGCTAATAACAGCCAGATTTTCTGAACTAGGGAGAAAAATTCTAACACAGTCTTCTTCCTACTTGTAACCCATGCTTATGAATTGGATATAATTTCTGACCCCTTTCATTAGGTCCTCATTCTTCAGCCCCATTTAAACTTATAAGTTCTCTCCCATTCCACAAAGCTAAATCTCCTGTACTCATTGTATTGTGTACTAAATGATGAAATGTCTTTTTTTTTTTTCCCCTGGTTTTGATGAGTGCAGTTCTAATCTACTGCCATCCATCCATCTGTCCATCCATTCATCCAGCTGCTGCAAGAAACAGCCAATTTTCTGACCACAACACCCATCTCAGGCATCCCTCAACTGCATTTCCCTTTTTTATCAACAGATACAAGATTTTGCCTTTACTTTCAAAGATACTTATAAACTTGTTTTACCTGTCTACTGCATCTAGTTCAGCCCCTAGACATGAGCTCCTCGCAATCCAGTCGTGTAGTGAGCCCCTACCCTGAGCTACCTGCTTGGTTTTCAGTTCAGTTTATGTTCTATTCCAGCCATCATCTACTGGGAGCAGCTCTCTGGTAACATCAAGCAATCTCATTTTGTTCCTTAGAAATGCTGATGTAAACTCTTCTGTCACCATACATAGAAAAAAATCGAACCACCATGGCTAAGTTGTAGTTCTATGATTATTGTTTAATATGATGAATAAAAGGATCTGACTGATTTTTGTACCTCCTCCTATCTTGTCATATACAGACTTTGTAAATAGTCCAGGGAAATGACTAGCTTCTTAATTTGTATTTATACAAGGGGTTAGTTCAGTGGTATACTGGCTTTTGACAAGGGCCTGTGCTGATGCTCAACTATAGCAACAGAAAAAATAACACTGTTATACCAGAAACACTGTTCTGTCTTTTGTTCCACCTACCATCATTCATCCTCCAATAGTGAATTTTTATAATGTTAGTGAAACTGGCCCTCTGGTATTCCCTCTGCTTTATTGACTCTCCTCAGAATAATCTTTTTTTTTTTTTCTGTGGAAGAAGAGAACCATCACTCTACTTGATGAAGAACTAGGATATTTTTAGTGAGAAGACCATGAAGGTGAGTTTGGGTCATCCCCAGAGTGAACTGAATGTATACTGCTGTGCCTGTAGTGAATGTAAAATAGAAAAAGAACCAGTGGAGCTGTGGTCTATTCCCAGTTCTCTTGTCCTCTTGTGTCCAGCAGATCGAAGGAGGTTCTGCTCCCCTTCTGCTCTGCACTGGTGAGACCTCACCTGGAGTATTGTGTCCAGTTTTGGGCTACCCAGTTCAAGAGAGACAGGGATCTGCTTGAGAGAGTCCAACGGAGGGCTACAAGGATGCTGAAGGGACTGGAACAC
>JANHGN010024188.1:55099-66694 GCA_024605025.1 Megaceryle maxima
AAATATATCTTGAAATTGACATTCAAAAAAGTAAAAAACAAATGTAGAGATTTTCTATCTTATTGATAACAAGTTGATTGTTTACTGGTACAACCTATTTCTCCCATAGTGTTTTCTAATTCAGAATTGTTAGATGTGGTTTGTTTTTTTTTTTTTTCCTATGCAGATGATGTTGTTTTTCAACAAACTAAATGAAAAGTCCTTTATCTGCATTGACATAGCAAGCAATTGCTAAGAGAATAGCTTTCTTGTTTTGCCTCATACTGCCCCGGGACTGAAGAGATGACACTTGTGATCTTTGTAATTTCCTGATTATAAAGACTGATAAGAAAAGAGAAAAACCTTTTAATTAGGTGAAACCACAATCCCTTCTTGAGCTATTGGATAACTTAACTCACATTGCTAATGCAGATAGATACATATGTGGGTTGTTTTTTTTCTTTAGCATGGGAATTCAAAATAAACACCAACTAGACTAAATAAGACAGAATTGCAATATGATTACATGATTTGAAAAGTTCCTGAGTAGTATTTACAGGATATCCTTGCTATGGAACAAACATTTATTCAGAAGAAAAAGTGGCATAGGGAATAGACAGACATGCAGATTAGAGATAATCATTAAGTTAGTAAAATATATCACTCCATATCAAATGAAGAGATCGGTATGAAAAACAATGGTAAAAAACAAACACACACACACAGACTCAAGATACCAGACACAAGAGTTTTGTCCGGTAAGATAATGAGGTAGATCAGCAAAGGGGTCAAAGATGACACAAGGAGACACTCTGCTAGTGACAGCAGAGGACACAGCTGAGCATTGGATGAGAAAAGTAAGAGATGTTGCAGTGCTGACAATAGGTAAAAACTAAGGGGCAGCTGTCTGAGGATAGCTGAGACCAAATTGTCTGCATTTACAAGAGAAAGAGACAGAAAAGAAAGATAATTAAAACAGTGGGAAGATGAGAACACTGGCAAGAAAACAGAGACATTAAAGAAAAGCAGATACTTCAAGTATATCTAAGTTAGCTACCAAATTAAAAAAAAAAAAAAAAAAAAAAGGCAAGAAGCCACAATGATGGTCACAAAGAAGGAAAGATATCAGGAGGGAATCAGAAAAGATGGACATCAGCAGATACTGTTTTCTTTGAGGAGGATGACAAAATCCTCCTAGGAGATCAAAGGAAGTTCAAACAAATTGAAAAGATTCATTGACTGAGGGTCATGCTTAACTCACATACTTACTTGTCTAACTAGAAAATAAGTGAGATTCTTAGACTTACACAGTATCTCAGATAAGTACGAGCGGAATGTCAGCTCAGAAAGGAGCCTCTAGATGACGAACATTCTAACAACGTATCTCCTAAAACTCCAGTAAAACAACAACATAAAATTAGAATACCAAAGAAGGTAATTTCATGCATGTTTTGGGAAATAATTACATAAACTGTTATTTGATAAGAACCTTTACATTGGAGCAAAGTTGAAAAGGAAAACGATTAGCTATTTCTATGGGTAAGTTTGAGCATTTCCATGGTAAATTTAGAGATATTTGAGATCAAATAATGGGTTTTAATTTTGTAACACTTTTGTCGGGTATTTTAGCGAAGGCACAGTCCTGTAGCTTGCTGCTAATTCATTTTCACTCAATTTATCATAACATTGTAAATGCATTAATTCAACAAAAAGACTATACCTGAAAAAAGTCTTCTTTACATCTAAAAGGTCTGTAGTAGATTTAGATAATTATTGAACAGAGAAATCATTATCATGATAACGTATAGTGCAGCAACAACATGAACATGTTTTCTCTATTAAAACTTTTGTGCATGGAAGTACAGCCTAATGATCATAGGGAAAACATCACTGTAATAGATCTAGGTATAGGTGTGGTTCCAGCAAGAATTATGATCTGTGCTACACCTACAGCCAACTCCCAGTAAGACTGAGAATTTATTATGCTAAGTGTCATAGACATAAAATGCAAAGGTAGAGCTTTTTGGTTTATAATATGTCAGTTTGTGACTGAGCACCCTGGATAACACAACAAAGAAGAGATACATAAAATAGAGATTAAATGAATTTTTTAAGGTCCTACATTGCATCAGACTCTCTAGGAAAACACGGGGGATGTGACAACTTTGGTGCCATTTTCTAACAAGGTGCCAGCATCTAGGGTGACAAAATTAAAAGAAGGAGAATCCCCCAGTCTTTGACATACTAATATTCTTCCTTCACAGTGCTTTCCTTTAGCTAAATCTTCCATTTGTTTCCCTCTTGCTCAAGTCCATCATCTCTCCCTCTCTCCTCTTCATCATTGCTTTAGTTCCTCTCTTGTACTCTTTACCACTCACTCCTCGGGCAGGAAATAAGGGGAGAGAGAGAGAGAGAGATAGTCTCTTCTTGGGAAAAGTGTATCCGTAGTGAGACGATGTCTCCATGGCAAAGTACCAAGATCCTGCTCACAGGAATGTGTAGCTTCACATGCAAACATGGAAAATTACATATCTAATTTGATATTTGCACAGCAAATTCATTCCCTCATAACTAGAATGGTTCCTTGTACAAAGTAGGTGCTCTGTTATGGGAATGAAAATCAGAAGTGCAGTAATTTGTTTATTTAGTCTCCTTAAAAAAAAATTTGTCAGATTTCATATACATTGATGACATCTCTTACATTGCCAACCATCAGTAGAGCTAGTGATTGTCATTAGCAAAAGAATCAAACACTGACTGACAGTAAAAGCCAGTAAAATATTCACTTGTCAGTAAAAATGGCAAGATAATTTAGAATTTTTCATTGCTTTGGCACAAGTTCCTGGACTATTTTAGTACTTTTAATATCAGAGGGCTCTATTTATCATAGTTGAAATGATGTGTTCTATACAAATTGACACATATGACCATAAACAGAAGTAGCAAGAATCACACATTTCCTTGAAAAACATACTTCAAATTGCACAAGTTAAATAAAAAATTAAAATCCAGATATGTGTGGAAAGACAAAATGCAATTGGATAATGTGGTAGAATAAATTGTTTGAAAAAGTACATTGTTTACATTGAGTCAATATTTTGAGGTATGTACTTTTCCCCTCCCCACTAATACCAATTTTCAAAATCTAATAATTTAGGAACCTCTGTCCTAAATCCTTTGAGAATGTGCTCTTTTAACATTGAAGTGTGTGTTGCATAGTCTTTAACACAGTGGTGCTTACTTCTAGGGATCAGTAACTGATTTCCCTATGACCACCACACAAATTAACAAGGCAAAGTTAATTTTCAACACCACTCCTTGACTCATTAGCACAGTCCTCCTAGTAAGTGAGGTGCTTCACCAGGGACCTGTAAAACAGCTGCCCTGTGGGTGTCTTGTTTTGGCGGCCTTTCCCATCTGTTTTACTTGTCTCCTTTTCTGAATAATTTATTTCACCATCTCCCTAAGTAGTACACCTGGCCTAGGGCTAACTCTTTCACCTAAATTATTTAGAGCTGAAAACTCTTTGGTTTATACTTAGATAATGTAATGACTCAACAGGACAAACCCCTTAACTTTGGAGCAACTGTGAATGTTTCTCAGCTCTGTACTCTGTTAGCAGTTAAAAAGATTCGCTGTGTAAACTATATACAAAAGCACCACAGAAATCCTTCATCCTCAGACATGTACTCCAAAGCCCCTTTCGGCAGTTAAAACTATCCAAAGCTGGGTTGTTTTACCTTGCTGCCTCTCTGCCACATCTCAGTCCTGTGGGAAGCCACAGGATGTCTTCATGTGTGTGCACTGCAGCTGGTTTCTCCCTAGTCCTTATGCAAAAAACCCTCCTGTTAAAATCGAAAATTGGCTGCAGGGCTGGACTTTGTGCACGTTGTGCACGTCTGTTCTCTTTACAAGCAGGTTTTTGTTCAGAAACACCAAAAGCCACCCCATGCAGAGCTTCCATCCATGCTCCATACTCCACTATCTTTATCTCATGAACTCTGTAGTTAAAATAACTCCTCCCTGCCTCTGCTCATAACAGCATGGAGAGCTGCCATACCTCAGCAGAAAGTGACTGTACAACATCTCTGCCTTGGATGCCACAAAGCCAGCCTGAAAACACCCAGTGGTAATTTTGGGTGCACCTTTGACTACCTCTGTGTGTGTTGACTGCAACTAAACCAAAGTTTAAGCTTCTTTTAAAGTACTAGTTCCATTTGTTTTCCCACCCTTTTAGTTAAGCTCAGAAAGCCTATGATCAGCAGCTTTCTTATTTCTTTTTAAAATCTTCTGAAGTTGTTTAGAAGAAAATACAAGAAGATGATCTCCTCTCTTGCAAGATACTACCTTCAGCAAGTGTCTTTATCACTGAAGAGGTATTACTTTAAAAAGTTGTGGTATTAAGGACATAATGTGAGATTCCACATCAAAGGATATCTTGAGGCCTTCCCCACTCAGGCTGAGAATGATAAATTATCCTTGACAACAAAAAGAATGAACAGAATCTTCACAAATGAAGGAACAGTTTTTAAGGAATCTGTTTCCAAATTAATGCACAGTAAAAAGTGAAAAAATTAGTTAGTGCAATCTCTATTTGGATTACTCTGGATTTACACCAGTGTCACAATGACAGGCCATGGGGACGGAAGGGGTTGTGTGGAAATTATGAAAGTGAAATCCGTTTTGAAAAATCAGTCTTGTCACTTCTTCTGCAGTCAAGAGATCACAAATATTTTGCACATTTGTTTACATGAACCAGCATAAGAAGCTGTTGATGGAATAAAAAGAAAACAGAGTAATTTTTATCAGATCTTACCCCAACAAAGCTAAAATTAATTTCAGTTGTATTTTTGACTGTGAAAGTACCAAAGAATATGGTGCAGAAACTAGCATTTTCTGTTTACTGTAGGGACATCCATAATGCCCATCACTGTAGCTCTTACAGGCACTATAGGAACTGTTTCCTTTTTCCTCTGAGAAGTTTATCAAGTATCAGGTATTTGCTTTTTGCTCCAGCTTTAGGAAATCAGGGTCATGGATTCCAAATGAAGTGCTTTGTACTCTCCAAGGGCAGTGAGAAAACACAATAGTACAGACAAAATCTAATCAAAGTATTTTGGCTTTCTGCCTCCTTTTTATTTTACAATGGGAAAAAAAAATTCAAGGTGCAACTTGAATGCCTTCAGGAGTTCCCTTCCTGTGTACGCTGTCTCTCGCCAGAAACGCGAGACTGACAGAATGATAAAATGTGATGCCAGGTCCTCTTGCCCATTCAAAGACCCTCCCTCAGGTATCAGGTGCCTTGCCTGAGCTTTGAGGTCAACCAGACACCTCCCCTGAGGCTTACCTGGGCTGAAGGATACATCTACCCGAAAATCCGCTCAGGTAGAGCAGCTGTTATCTGAGCTAGGATCAAAGTGCCCCTCTGCACTCCAGAAAAACATCTTCCAAGCTGGTCTTCTTTCTCCATGATTCAAATGAATGTTGAATGAGTCTCTGGGGACAACAGTTGTTGTGCTGAGGAGCTAGCTGTCAGAAATACTTTATCATGAAAGTTCAGTTCCTTTTGAGGCCTTTTATTATTAATAGTCATCACTGCAGGGGAGCATTAAACACAGACCCTATTTACTGTACAAATTGACATATTATAAACCACAAAAGCCATCCTGGTGCTTTGCTACTTTACCTTGTTTTTCAGTATGCTATCTCTAGGGAATCCTTTAACCTTTGTGTTGCTAGAATACAGAAAGTGAATTTTGGTTTAGCGTGTCCATGCTGGACTGCTAAGAGTGGCTAATTTTTTGAGGGTAACTGCTTTAGGGAGAGTGCAGAGGACTGTAATATCTGTACTGTATGAAAGGTGGGACATAACGCTCCATAGTGACAGTGAGTTCATCTATACCAAAAAATCAAAGGCATTTGTCCCTCTGTGAACAGGACATGGGATGTATCCTACTGTAGCTCATGTTTTTTGCAGCAGATTTCCAGTAGCTCCCACAGCTTTCTGATGCCTGCTGAGGGCACTGCGCCTCATGCAAAAGATGCACATGTTTTCTGAAGGTGGGTGACAGCCCGATTTCTTCAGCAATAATGTATGAGAGGTGAGGAAGTAGCTGCCAAGAAAACATGGCAAGATGAGTCCCAGCTGTGGGAAGAACCCAGCCCTGCTCCAGCCCACCATGGCTGTGATACCGTAGGCAGATGAGGTTGTCAGTTTTCAGCATAATATTTTTTTTTAGCACTCTGATGGAAAACTGTCAGAAATAAACTATACAAGGACCAGTAGAATCAAAACCCAGCAAGATGACAACAGCCCAGAGGCAAAGCAAGTGATAAACAAAAAATACCAGATTAAAAGAAGACAAGTCTATTGTGCTTGCTAGCAGACAGGGTCTTGGCTTTGTACTTTCTGATACCAAAGTGCAGAGGGCAATCTGAAAATACCTCACAGCCTTCTTGACAAAAAACTTAAAATCATGCTGAGGAGACATAGTGCTCTCCAACAGTCTAGTACACGGTCTGCTGGAGGCAGCTGGACACGCTGCAAGGGGTAGGGTGGTAGATGCATCACAAAGCCACAACTCGCCAAGCTGCTAAGTCATGACTCTGCAAGTGGCACCCAAGTAAGATGCAACTTAGCAAGTCACAAAGCATTGATTCATCAAGTCCTGGTGTCACCACAAAGCTAGCCATGAGGCACACAGAGATGTCACAGCTGGTCCAGATGTGGTGAGTCAGCAAGTCACAAAGCAACTTCTCAGCAAAGCATGTAATCAGTAAGTCACAAGGGTGACTCAGCAAGCTTAAAGCAGCTAAAAGTCATTCTAGATACCAGTTTGAATTCAATGCAACTGTGCCGAAAAGGAAGCACCATATTCCTGACATTGAGTGGCCTCTCTGACTTTCACATTGAAGGGTTGACAGGCCAGTTCCCAATAGGGAGAATGTATCTTTAAAGTCATCCTCACAGTTGTTACAAACTGATAGTGTCAGAAGAGACGTGAGGAATCAGAGGGACATGATGGTTCCATTGCTCCTGCACTCTCTAAAGTGGTCTTCTCAGAACAGGTTTGAAGCATGAGCCTGGGAAGGGTGGATGGGTGAACCATTGAGCAGCTGTTCTGTGCAGAGAGGATGTTGTTCTCTGAGGCTGTTGATCTGGTCTTCTCATGAATATTGTATTCAGTGTAAAAAAACAGACAGCAAGCGGGTTAAATCAGCTGGTTTTTGAAGTACAGAACACATACTCAGAAAGAGCGTTCAGAAGTGGTAGTTCCAACCCACAGTATGCTGAAGTTTGGTGCTTGGTACATTTCAAGGATAAGAAAAAAATTGTACCACTCAAGTATAGAACATAGCTGTGACTTTTTTCAATTAAGGCATTTCTGTCATCCAAATATGTTAAGAGCTCTTCTGACTGAAGTCCTTAACAGCAAGCGAAACTGTTGCAAACTTGAGCCTTTTCTTAGATAGACAGCATACTAGGTCTCTTCTTGTTACAATACAATACAAAAACAAAACAAAAAAACCCCCATACACAACAAACAAACAAACACAAAACCAAACCAAACCAAACCAAAAAAACCAACCCCCCCACAAAAAAACTCCAACCCCAAACCAAAAACAACCAACCAAACAAAAACCCTGTAATTTTGTAACCAGACTTGGACAAGCTTCTGAGAAGGACCACACACCAGATTAGATTATTCAGATTTGTTGTGAGAATAGTTGACATGTGTTCCTTTCCCATTCTCTGTCCAATCTTTGTTGTAAAAGTGGACTCATGTTGTGCCAGTTCAGATTAATATTATAACATGAAAGGGCTATGTCTGTATCATTTTCCATGCTCATTGCATTCATTGATGTGGGAATAGAGTCATATTCTACCTGAGCTACTTTTTGCTTTATGGCCAGGATTAATAGCACACAAATACTTCACAGTCTTAGGTAGATATAGCACCTGCCCCTTGGCATCAAATAGCGTGAGTGTCAAAGTATCTAAAACTTTATTTCAGGCTGCAAAATAAACAAAATAACCTTCAGGTTACTCTAGAAGATTTTGACTTCTTCTTTGCACTGACACCTCTTTTGCTCTTTCCTTAACAGGACATGACCCACAGGGTTTTGCTCTGTCAAAAATTCCCCTGAGAATGTTGTGTTTTTTTCCCTTCAAGTCTATATTCAACTCGATATGTTTCTATGACTATCACTGTCTTTGGATGTAGATCACTTAGCTTTTAATGAACCTACATGGTGTTTCCTTCTCATTACAGCTGCTCACTGAGCACAGCACTTTATTAAATGAAATAATGCTCCATCCCACAGCCATATTTTCCAATATTCCCATAGTTTTCAGGTAGGTGATACTATTTGAAAAGTCAATGATTACAGAATTTCACTGTTTTCATGTGCTACTTTTAAAATATAGCTCTTTGCAAGTGCTAACACAGTATAGTTTATTCATTAAAATCAAGACTATTGTTTTATGCATTTTAGGTGTAACTTGAACTCAGAAAATGCCTAACTATTTACATTTATACAAGCCCTTGGAAAGCATTTCAAAATAATATAACAGGAAAACTGTTGATACAATGGTTAGATAACATCAAAGAGTGGGTTGGGAACAAAACCCATGATCCTTGTGAAAACTGATTCCTGAAGAACTGGCCAAGAGAGTTCTAAGTGTATTTCTTCCTTTTTGCTGAAACATAATGTTTGTTCTCATTCTTCAGGTAGAACCTGGCAAGTCTGTATTTGCACTTGTTGATCTTTCCCAACATAAATCTCGCTATTGTAGTCATATCAACAATATGTTTTCTTTAGCAATACAATTTCTTGTAATGTATGCTCTTGTAGTCTCTGCTTGCAGTATTTATCAAGTATTGAGGTTACAGTTACAGAACATTTCAGTATAATGTGGCAAAGGACAATGAATCCTTGCACAGGTGTAAGATCTCTCTGATCTTCTTCTGCCATCAATTAAAAATAGCCTACTGGTTAAGACCTCTCTGATCTTCTTTTGTTGTCTACTAAAAAGAACCTGAAGATTATTGAAATGTGTCCTAATAAGCATGATCATACACCCTTAACCAGAAGATGTACACTGATTTTATAACCTCTTTCATGTAATCAATTAACAGACCTAATCTACCATATTGCTGGAGTTATGCCTGGTTACATAGCCACTCCTATCCTGTCATGGGTACTGTAATTTCTTTGACAAACCTTCAGCAAAGCTTGGGACACAAATCTTGATACATTCAACTTTTGATTTAATAACACATTAGATAAGTTTCTAGGGGAAAGACTCAATGTGAGTTCCCCGTTTTTGGGAAAATCTTGTCCAAGGTTATACATTAGTCTGTATTTCACTTAACACTTTCATAGCACGATACTTACTTTGGAAAAGCATGTGTATGGAAATCACCTCTTGCCTGGTCCAGCTTAAGGCTGCACTGTGTGTTTCTAGGTGTTATTTTGGGGGATGATGGAAAACCACCATTATCTTTTGGATACATTTTTTGTTCTAAATTCCATTGTAAATGTATGTAAGTACAAACATGATTTACACAAAAGATGAGAGCTTACCTTTATGTATGCATATATACAACTGAAATACACTGATCAAGAAACACCAAGGTGATCCTTACTGACATGGCATAAATAAAGACTATGTCTAACCCACATAATTCAGAGTTTACTACTCTCATCACCATTTAGGATGACAGCAGATGGAGGCATTTGAACAGATGGAGCTCTGTTGAGGATCTCACAGATTTAGCATGACCCTGCTAGGTATGAGAAGTTGATTGGGATTTGCTTCATAATCATAGAGGAGAGGAAATCACAAACTGCAACGATTCCTATTTGACTTACATACTGAAGAATGAAAATTATGCTCCAGACATGAGCAGTGAGTGCTTCTGGTAGAATTATTGGCTAGTCTATACTGGGGATTTAGAGTCTGTTATGCCATGGGTATATACCTCTCATATATACCTCTCCATTTGGGTAGAGAGGTACCTTTCCAAGTCAAAATATGAAAGTATTACAACAAGGTAATTACTCATATTTTGATAGTGCCAACAATGCACCTGACATAACAAAAAAAGACATAGGTTCTACAAGATGATCTTACCATCTAAGAAGATAACCAAGTTGTGAAGGAGATGAATCCACTACATACTGCTTCAGAAGTAAGCAATAAATACCAAACATACCACACTGAAAAGCTATTTGTGTACCCAGTAACAGACATATATCTTAAATAATCCATTTACCCTTTTTAATGCTGACAGAAAGTCTATGTCCATGCACATTTCATAAAATATGTAGAATGCACCAATTGTCAAAAAAAAAATTTTTTGAATAATCATCCACTTTAGCTATTGGAAAATTAAATATGAAACTTGAAATGTGAAACAAACAAATAAGACAATTTAGAAAAGATTAAAAGCAATTGTTCTGTTACCTTAGCAACACAATCTAGGTTCAGCCAAACAGCAAAGTTGATGTATTGTTTTGACATACATGCACATATTTCTAACATAAATAGCAACAGAGACTTAATAACAATAGGTTTTAAAACTAGGAACTGATGTCATTTTAAATGTGTCAATCAAAGAGAACCTATGAAAGTGTTTCTTCTATCAAATTGACATTAAATATATGCTGGAATGGCTTTATAAGAGATAGCAAACTTCTGACAGGTCATACAGGAGATGCAAAATCTGTAATTACATCCTAGCTTCTTGGATTGTGTCCTTTAGAATGTCTAAAAAACTTTCAGAAGAAAATAAAATTTGAAGGCCATGATACATCATTCATTTCTGTAAACAGGCAAAAAAGATGTGCCATATCTGCGAATGGAGATGAAATATCTGAAATACTATAAGACTCTCCCTAGCCCTCAAAATAGACGCACTTAAACTTCTTATGTCTTATTTTATGATCAACTAGTGCCAGTGAAGTTCTGCAGTGTGACTTTTCAAGGATACTAAAAATTAAAAATAGAAGAAATGTACAGAGGAAGATTGCTAATGGGATACAGAGCCTTCCACCTTGTGGTCATTGGTTTTAATGTGTCCTGTGTCAGCAGTAACAGCAAACCAGTGACAGGTGTCAGAAGTCTGTATGGAAGGAGTGCATCAGACATCCTACTCCAGACCCTAATGGATAGTTGCCCAAAAAGTGATCCTCAAAACCAGAATTATTCTTGACAGCCTCAAAAGAAAATTGGTATCTCCTCCCTCTCTCAGAGTGCCTTGTCCCAGCCAACTCTTCGAAGTGTTCAGCCAGTCAAAGACCATACTGCCATGGATTGTCCTTTGAATCAGTGTTTGGTTGGAGAACCTTCAGTTCTAATAAAGCAACATTTTTAAATCACATTAACAACTAAAATACATTTGTTCAAACATCTGTACACTTCTTCATGGGATCAGTGTTTTTTTTAGGAAAGCTAATGTTGCATGAGCCTTAGATCTCCCCACTTCCAAAAGCCCAACTTTAACAAAAAAAAAAAAAAAAAAAAAAAAAAAAAAAAAAAAAAAAAAAAAAAAAAAAAAAAAGAAAAGACGAAAAAAAAAAAACACATACAAAAAATACACGAAGAGGGGG
>JANHGN010024188.1:66794-82813 GCA_024605025.1 Megaceryle maxima
AAGAACAAAAAAAAAAAAAAAAAAAAAAAAAAAAAAAAAAAAATGTCAGCACTGACAAATGATATACACATTCATAAAATTCACAGATACGGAGACAGGCATTTTATTTTGTCATTGGGTGGGATTAAGTTACCTATTCTGGCAAAACCTCTTTTCCCTTTCCAGGTTTATATGACTCTCATCATAACTAATGCTCAGAGTGAGGAATTTCCAACTGGAACACATTGAAAATAAAAAGGAAATAACCCACTATAAACAGCACTCAGGAGAAACAAGTGAACATGCAGGATACAGTGTGCTGCTTTGTCAGAATGTGAGTGCTGTACTTTTGTCTAGCAGCTATTATCTTTCCTTAAGAAATACTGACTTCTACTTGGAATTTTAATCTACATTTTGATTGATTTCTTTTTCAGGAGGTAAGAAGAATGATGGAAAGGACTGGGATAAGGACAAGGAAGAATAGAACAAGCTAAAATGTTTCCAGCCATGCTGTCAGGTTTGGTGAAAATATCCTGATGATTAACTGTTTCAGCACTGCAGAACCTGCTTGCTAACAGAGCCAAAAAAGACTAAAAGTTTCCTTAGGTATCAAATTCCCAAGCTTCAAGCTGCCAGCCTTCTGGCAGGATCTGCCTTCAGAACACTGCTGAACTGGGGACACTAACAACCACAGCCAAACTTGACAGCAAACAAAGGCTACACAAATGTAGTCCTTAAAAATAAGTGATTATTCATAAATTGTCACTTCCCACTGGTGTTACTTGACCCTCTGCAACGTATTTTATGGAGCATCAGGTAAGGCAATGCCAACCTATGACACAAAGTGAATGTATTGCATTCAACGATCTTTTTCAAAGGGTGTACTTGTTAGAACTTAATTGTCAGGTCACGTTGGACCCAAGCTTTATATGATGTGCAGTATGTTTCTCCATGGTCAACATGCTCTGTATGCAGCTAGATTCATTATCTAGAGAAGTCCAGTCTCTTATGATCAGAATTTGATTCCTCTCCCTGGTCTTGTTGCTAGACCAAGATCTGCTAGATCAAGTAGCAACACTCATCTCCTTCCTTCTGATTAAATATTTTTATAACCCCTTTACACACTGTTTCTATTGCATATTTGTTCTAACTATGGATCAGAGCATACAGAGTCAGAGGTTTCCATAGAGAACTGAGCCCTGGGATTAATGGAGGTAAATTGTAATTTTATAACTAGAAATAATAATAAAAAAAAAGGTAAATTCTCTTAGCTAGAAGTGGGGCGGAGTACTGTCCCTGACAGTCTGATCACCTTTATCTTTGAAGCCAATAATCTCACATCATAAATACTGTTTTTCATGTTATAACATTCAAAAAAAGACTTGATTTAAGAAGTTGCCATGCATGGCAGAGAAACCACTACCTGTCTCTGGGTATCACAGGTTAATTATCCTTCTTAAAATATACAACTTGTTTCTATTCTGATTTTTTATGGTTTACATTTTCAAACCAAATGACTTTAATAACTTTTCCCATAAGATGAAAAAATTAACTAACATAAACCAAAATCTCTGCATTGTGTAGGTGCCTATAGTCACTTCTAAGTGAGGCAGAGAATGATACATAAGCAGGGTCAGTAAGCAGGAGGGAAAAGGCATTCAGCAATTGGATCAGAATACTAACATTTTTCATAACTTATAAAAATATGGATTTTTGTACTGAACTCTGGCATCTGTATTTTCTTGTCTTCTCAGAAATTAGTGCTGACCTACATTTCTATAAATCTAATTAGAATTTACATCTTCTACAATCTCCTCCCCTACATTTTAATCTCCATCCTACACCTTAACAATTTCTGTTTCCTGCTTTTTCCTGTTTGACCCATTATTTTCATATTAAAAAGCAACAGCAGATCAAACAGAGCTCTCTGTGACTTGACTCATAAGCCTTTTTACCCCAGAAAACAGCTCTTGCAATTGCTCTAAAGGCAAAGCCTTCAGAAGTGATGACTCTGTGCAGGAGGTAAGACCAAGCAGCACTGCTGAGCAGCCACTGTAGAAGATGGACCTAGAGGGTCTAACACCGATGTTAGGTACCAGCAGAGTTAAATTGGCTGATTAACAGTATACATGAGTTACAGTAAACACAGGGGTGACGTGCCCAGCCTCACTGTCTCGTCTGCAGCATCATCTGCAGTAACAGATGCTGAAATGCTGAGCTGAATATTCTGCAGGTATTACTTCACGCTACTGAGCAAAAAATCCCTTCCCTTAAGCTCTTCCATTCCCCAGTATCAATAGCTTAAGCTTTGCTAGCCTGTGCATATGAGTTCATGGGAATCCACTGCTGTGCTGCTTACCAGATATTTCCATTACAAAATCCCTCAAGAGGTTCCAGCAAGGAATGAAGGCTCCTTGGGCTGATTAAACTACCTGGAAACTCCCAGAGATGAAAGACGTAGTTCTAGTCCTATTAGGTTCAAGGCAAATTTTGAACTTGTACATCAAGAAGGTCAGGCCTTTGTTGCTATTTAAATATAAGTTTTCAGAAAATAAAATCTTGCTGGAAAAGTGAGCATAAAGGTGCCTAGAAAGGAGAGAAATCCTTAATGAAGTACTTAGAAAGGGATTTAGTGCACACTGGCTACCATTCTGTTAGTGGTGGGTATTGTAATCAAATCAGACCCAGAACAAAATGACACATCTCCTTCTTTTATGAAGAGGTTATTAAAGGAAATAGAATAAAGAAATCTGAAGAAAAAATAAACTGGACAACAATGAGCTAAGGTCTTTAGACCACATAAATGTCTATGAAATTTGCACAGGGTTGTATCTTGTACACATTTCTAAGCCAAATGCAAAAAGGAGTAAGTATGCCGCTCTGATGGAGTTCTCTTCTGTACTTTACAAGCCAAAAAAACCCCATCTGCAAACTTCTGGATCTTTCATTGAATTATTCCAGAAGTACAAAAACAACACAATGCCTCAGACAATTTTCAGTAGCAACACTGCTTAGTGTTTAGAAATTGCATTTTCTTTTTATCTGAGAATCTTAAATACCTGGCAAGCACTGACTGAGCCTTGCAAC
Organism: Megaceryle maxima; assembly: GCA_024605025.1. NCBI lineage: Eukaryota > Metazoa > Chordata > Aves > Coraciiformes > Cerylidae > Megaceryle > Megaceryle maxima. The sequence goes on from JANHGN010024188.1 coordinate 69,861, forward strand.
CCCTTTATGAAGAGCACAAGTAGACCCACTACTCAGCAGACTAGGACAGAAAGACAATACACATCTAAAGGAGACAAGTAAGGAATAAAGATTCAGGCTACAGATTTCCACTTTCACCTCAAACAGATCAGTGAATCTCTTTGGCCAAAAAACTCAGAGAAATTATTTCATTAATTACATTGAGGAAACTAGACAAATTTGAAGATATATTCCTGAATTCCTGCTTGTTAATGAGAAGAAGAAATGAGCATGCTAAGAATATATTGCCAAGACACAAAAATGACTGTAGACCTAGAAATATCCTTAGTCATTATGTACTTTAAGATTCCTAGTAGTTAGACCCACTCTTTAAACCATCAGATCTTATAATTTATGATATTACTGTAAAATAGTCAGTTAATTTCCTAAGCAGAAACATATCTTAATATTATGAACATAAGGTTCTTACTGATGTAATTTATTTGTCTTTTCTATGAATCAAAATGTAATGGTGTATAATAGTTGTAATTATCTCATTAAAAAAAAAAAAGAGAGAAAAAAAATAAAAGAACAATAGATCTCTTAAAGTGTTATCTGCCCCTAATTGTAATCTCACCTGAGCTAAAGAACAAGATATTCTACATTCAGTGGTGAGCAAGTGACTGTCATATGCTTGACTGCATATTCTTTACACTTTTCCTTCTCAAACTATATTGTGACACCCTGCAAAGCTCTATCTTTCCATAAAGTTGGGCACTATATAACATGAGACATAGCCCAACAGAAATGTAGGTCAATTTTTAGCTGTCTTTCCTTGAGATGGAACAGGCTTGCATTTTCCATGCAAAGGACCACAGAGAAAAACGTAATTTCTGTCTGTCTTTGCAAGTCTTCTAGGCCTGTTAGCTTAAAAAGTTTCCAAAAAGGAAATAATGAGACATACTAAAACATGTAAAACAGAGTGGAAGTGATGACATAAAATGCATCTGAGGAGTGAGACCGGTCAGTGGAGCCAAGAAAGAATGCTTTCAGGCTAGGCGGGAAAAGGAAGGTAAGATGGTACAACAATTTCACACAACTGGGCTAAGAAGGGCATTTGATAATAAATAAGCTGCTTGCAGTAAGCAGTCCCCTTAGCACAGGATGCCTGACCTACCTCTCGGTCTCTCCTTGCTTTTATAGGCCTTCCTGATGCATCAGTTCTCTTCAGCTGAGCCCTGCCATACCTGGGCTCTCTTGTAATCCTTGAATGAGGGCAAACACCTGTCATAGCTCAGGGACAAACTATTAACCTGTTCCTTCCCAGACTCTGGGGATCTGTACTTCAAAAGGGGGATAAAGGCTCAGTCATATTATTGCTTTTAATAGTAGAAGTCAAAAAGCTGGAGAAGAGGAACTATCTTTTGTTCTACTGCTCTAAGAGTGGCCCATGGAAAAAAAAAAATCCTAACACAGATGGAACTGCAGAGTCAGTATTTTGGCTACCAAAGAATTTTCCTCATTAACCCTGTTACCTACTCAGATTGAAGTGCAAAGCAAAAGTGAGATTTCCACCAAATGAACAAACCTAATTATTCAAACAAGTTTTTGGAGGAAAACTTGATTCAGCCAACACAGAGTCCAAAGGCAATTTAGAGACACCGTAGAGGTTAATAAAATCCTCTCTTGTTTCCAGGACTGTAGCAAAGAAGGGAATAATTCTTTGGCTGCAAATTCCCAACATATACAAAGAGTGGTACTGAACTGGCCGTTAATTCTTTCTAGATGGTCAAAATCCCTCTATTGCATGCAGGCACATAACTCCCCCCCCACCACCAGTTTCTCATCTTACACCTATTTAAATTAACCAAAATAAAATACGAGGCAAATTGAGTGTCAGGAACTTCTGTCCACCTATGGGAATTACTGCAGTGGCAAGCTGACAGTGAGAGTGATGAGCCAAGCTGTGCTTCTGCAGGTCTGAAGCCTTGAAGTGTGTCAGGTACTTGGGGGATTCTTTGACAAAGGTGAGAGGGGCAAAAGGGGCTGTTCAGGTTGCATAATTGGGTGGGGAGCTCCCCGCCCTTAAATATGATGCTGTGAGAACTCAAACTTAGCTGCAGCACTGGGTCAGACTTCCAAAATTAACTGTCTTCAGTGATAGCAAAATCACTGCTCTGGCCCCTTCAGCAAGGTCCTCTGCCCCAGCTGGGAAACTTGAAGCCTGGTCAAAACCCTGGTGCTATTTAAGGAGAGCTGAAAAGTGCAGGCATCCATATGCAAAGACTCCCTTCAGTAGCTGAAGGAGCCTAGAAGAACAAAAGGAGTTGTTTTCCCTTTTTTTTTCCAAAGGAAGTTAGAATAAGCTGTGTGTCAGCATGGTGGACAAGGGTTTGGCCATAGCAATCAGCCCATGGGTCTCTTTGCCAGGGAGAGTCTACTAACAACCGCATAACTGGCAGCAGGTTAGTGATTTCTGGTAACTGACTCAAGACCCCTTCACAGAATCTCACTTTCAGAACACGTAGAGGATCCAACACACTGAAAATCAGGTCATTTAAAGAGAACTCCGATCTCCCAAATCACTAGCTCTTCCTGAAAGATGAAATCCCAGTCCCTTGGTTACACTTTCTGTCTCATTGTTCCTGTGGCATCTTTCAATACCTTCACCTGAAACAAAGCCCTGTCTCTAAAAACCACCCAGTGTTAGTGAGATACATATATCGGAACTTCAGGGATGAATCAAATGAAAGAAAGAATTGTTTCTTCCAGGACTTCAGGGTGTTTGGAATCCATGCCCCTCTGTATTCAGGGCATATTTATTCAGCCTTTTCAAAATGAATGCCTAATTCTTTTGATTTGTAGGAGGGGTTGCTGCAGCCAGGAACAGAAGCCTCCCTTTTATTGTTGCATAAAATCTAAAGAAATGCTAACAATTAATAACACTAAAGTACTGAAAGGAAACAGTTTCATCCGAACCCATAGGTGAGGTTGGGTGGATGAGTCTCTTTAACTGCAGGGTCAGGTTTAGGTCACTTTTAGGGATGGCACTGGGGCAAGTTTACAGCATTGCACCTGGTCTGCAGTGCTTTGGTTGTGAGGCGCAGGCAGCAAATGGAGCTCTTGGCCTGTGCCCTGACAGCACCTCACTACAAGCCATCTTCTCTGCATATCACCGTTCACTACTGCCCTTCTTTTATCTCCCTCAAACCTTGTGAACAATATCACAAAGCAGGTTACGGACAGAGCTGGGTTTGGAGCCCCAGTGCTATGCTTCCATCCCATAGCCTTTCATTCCGCTGTGCCTCACAAGGCCTTGCAACAGGAACTGCATATTGAGTAGGTTTGGGTGCGCAAGTTTTCCCACTGTGCCTGGGATGCTACAAACTGTAAGAAAGAGTCGTCTTCTAATTTCTTTAAATGGCTGGTGAATTGGAATTTGGATAGCTGCTTCAAAGGGAGAGTTTAATGTCAGAATGTTTAATCCTAGATGCCCTGTTTTATCAATTAAAACTTAGACTCCTTTAAGAGAAGGCCCACATTCAGAGCTGACAAATTCCAGCGGCTGACTTCTAAATCAAGACACTGACTTATATGCATGTACTTGTATTGAGGTGCTAAACCCCTTGCATACATAAGGCCTATTTGAAAATGGTGGCCCAGTTGTTTAAAAATTCCCTATTTTGCTGGTAGCGGTTGACTAGAAGTGACACCAATGTATGCTTCATTTCCTGATATGAAGCTCCTGAAGCCACCTCTTCAGTTTAATGTTCCCTCTCTTTTTCTAATCTCTATTCACTCACTTCCAGGCACCTTCAAAGGTGGTCCCCTGCCAGCTAAATGCAGCTCTGAAGTCTCAAAAACTTACAGAAGTCAACGGAAAGACTTAACTTTCAGGTGCTCTCCATTAGTGCTTTCTGAATTGTTGTCCATCATTGTTAGCTTCATTTTTTAATTACTTCTAAAAAGTATGCCCTCTTTCATGAGTTTTTCTCTTTAAACCACTGGCACAATGGGAGGCATATGAACCTTATAGGAGAGGATCTGGAGGATGCTCTGCCCTAAAGAAACTCCTTTCTCAATAAGTGCTAGCCGATACTAAAGGTCATCATACTCAACACTGCACTTCCTCCTTGTCCTCCTCCACTTTCTGCTATAAAGGAAGCAAACATGCAGTGGCTTTTGAGATCTTCCACAGCAAGGACTACTGAATTCTTACCCAGTTCACATTGCTTCATTAATTCCAGGACACATATTTTGGTATCTTCATTTTCAACTCCAAAACTAAATTGTATCTTAAGGCATATCAAATACTATCAACTTCTCTGCGAATTTCTCATGACTTTTATTCTGCACCTCAACCACAACATAAACTTTCTGACCAAAACACATGATGGTATTTTTTTTAAAAGAAGAACTAGGATTTGTTGACATGAACATAAGGTACTCTGCTGTAAAAGATAAGTAAATGAAAATCAAGTCCAAAGTGTTTTTCAAAATACTTGGATTCTAACCTAAAACAGTAAAATAAAGCATTTTGTTTAAGTTAATCCCAGGAAAAGCAACTGGTAACTAGATCATTGGTTTCTCATCTAGAAATCTTTCTGTAAGTGCCCAAATCAATGTAATATTCCATTTAGGCTGTATTTTGCATTTTGTTTGCTTAATTGTCTATGAAAGGATTAAGAATGGATAGATTTGGATCATCCTCATTTTGTTTCAAAGTACCAAATTATACTGGATGCTTTTTGTCCATTCTCACATAAAATAAAAGATCTTGGTCTAAAAGGTGTTCACTCTAAGTGTACAGGTGAAGGAGCAAAAGAGAAGTGGTGTCATCATCTGCATTTTACAGTAGAGTCAGAACTTCTAAGTGACTTTCCCAATCTTATATATACTAAGTGTAAAACTAGAAAACTAGCACCAGATTTTCTAAGACTCAGCCCAGTACCTGAACTGCATGAAGATCTTAAGTAGTTTGAAATAAGGCCTTTCTTTTAGTATTAGTTGTCATGTATGCCCAGTTGATTATTTTGCTGAAAGACTTGTTTTTCATTGTTTTCCTCACATTTTTTAGAGACTATAATATATCTCAAAAAAATGATGGAAACCTGCAAAAAGAGCTATGCTTTGGAGCATCCAGGGAATGCCTAAATCTCTATGTTTAAGCTTGGCAGTTAAAGTCAGTCCTTCAAACTTTTAAACTCGTTCCAAATTTTCAGAACTGCACAGCAAGCAACTGAGAGAATGATTTGACCCCAAAGATCATGATGTTGTAAGTATTGTTAAAGAAAAATCCAGTTGAAAAAGATTCTAAAAAAGTATCAGGGGCACTTTTAAACTCTTTCTTTAAAAATAAAAATCATAAAGCTACCTTTGTTGACTCCTGCTGTTAATGTGCTTTTATTCGGGCGTTTGGAAACAATATTACGTTGCAGAGTAGAGAGCTGCTGTCAAGGGCAGTTTTCTCATCTGTAGTCACTTTTTATTTGTGAACTAATAATGTTCGTGCTACAAGATGATAGAAAAAACATGCCCCTGACTACATACAGAGGGAGAGTAATTCAAAATAGTTGGTAACTTTGATGCTTTTGAAAATTTTAGTGAGGTAACTTTTAATTAAAGCTTGAAATAAACGTTTAACTTGTCTTACCATATGAAGTTACTTCACAGACATTTATCAGCACATGTATATTTAGCAGCTGCCATTCAGTATAACATCTATGTCTATCATTGTCTTCTCAAAGCTCTTTTCATGCACTTCAAGTGCATTATGGAAGAGCAATTTCCTTATTAACGAGCAAACTCAATTAAGTTACTTAAGCAATAGGCCCACTAAGTATTGAAGTCAGATGGATTAGGCAAGGATGCCTGCTCAAAAGCACAACTGAGAAGGACAAGTGAAATTGCTAGGCTGGACAGAAAAAGCTGATGGTCTGTCCCCCTCCATTAGGAAAGATCCAGTGCACCCTTTTTGCCTACCTGCAATGGATGTGTGTAGCTTTAGCCCAGTGCTATCTCCAGCAATAAACTTGTGGATAAGGACGAGCCCTCTGAAAAATATTTACTAAATGGGCTTATTCTTAAAATGCACCAAGAATTATGATACTAATAAAGCTTTCTAAATTTTTTTTTTTTTTTTTTTTTTTTTTCCAGGAAGGCTGCACTTTCCAGATGTAGAAAAAGTACTGTACAACATAGTCTCCAACTCAACATAAGTGAATTACAATTGCTTTTCTGTTTCCACTTGTGGAAGAAATCCAATAGTACATCATTAGCATTATTCCATATATGCCATGGATGTTTTTAAAGGTCAATTTGTTTATAGAAATACTTCCACTGAAGATGAATGATGACACTATTTCGACCCCTCTGACCTTGATGTGCACGAATGCACTTTTCAAGCATCCAGAGCCCCTCTTCACAATTTGTCTAATCCTACATCTCCCCTGCCCTTTCAGACTATTTGCTGTTAGTGGCCACAATAGACAAGCAATAGTACCATTATAGGCTTCGGTAACAAAAGACTTTCATGATCATTTTCTAGTGGCTTGAAGATTGACAAGATCCCCTCCTGTTACCCAGATGCATTTTCCCCTCCTTCCCGGTGATTTCTTTTCTTGTTTCCAAGGAGGAAAGTGCCTCCTTGAGTAGCGACCTCTCTCTCTGCAGAGAGACCTGCTAGAAACAGCAAACATTGCATGTTAAACCTCCTCCTAGAGGGCATTATGAACAAATGGAGTGCTAGCTCTTCTTTGATAAGGTGTACACCCATGGCACAACTTAAGAATCAATTCAATTATAAAGACACAAAAATGCCTTTTTGAAGAACGTTCCTGAGTGACTCTGAGGTAGTGAGCAGAGCATATATATAAGTCTGACTTTGCTAAACTTACTTAAAGGGAAGATGTTGCAGAGAATTGTTCCAGCAGCCTGATTAACTAACTGGGCACTTGTCTGTTACTGAAAGCCTGAGTGTGAAAATTACACTGATTTTATCAGCTGTCCTTCAGCGTCATCATAATTTCTTTTTTTTTTTTCTGGAGCTTTTGCTTACTTGCTACACAAAAACTGAGCTATCTGAATGGTGTTTATTTTTCAGAGATGGAGAACATTTGTACCTCTAATGGGTATGTGAGAGCATGTCTGATAACAAAGCCCTGCATCACGCAGGCTGGATATTCAGGAACTGAGGTGCCCTTTCCCTGCCCCAGCTGCTAGTTACTTCGGAAAATTTCAGCTGTGCCGTCTTTGTGTCTCATCTGTAACATGAGCGGGTAATAATACCGGCCTACACTAGAATATTTTCTGAGGGTTACAAGTATTTTGAGAACCCTCATAAATAATGGTGCAGATTAAAATAGTAATGCAAATGTTAAGTCTTATTTGTTGTCTATGATTCATATGTAGAAAAAAGAAGACAGAAGACTAGTGCTGACCTTTTCATATGCGGCACATGACAAGGTAATGTGCTTTTGAAGTGTTTGATATTCTTTAATGTTCTCTGTACACTTTACAGAAAAATTTCTAAATGACACTTTAATATTTGCTTTTCATTTACTAAGACGACAGAATTTGTCTGTATTGTCATTAATAGAAGAGTAAGAAGAAGAAAGCCACAAATAACATTATTTCAAATCCTTGGATCTGAATCCCTTCTCTTGCTGCAGTCACTGATGTCAGAGGGTGGAGTTGCTTGGTGCCCACAGGGTGAGGATTGCTTGATTCATCTTCTGTTATAACTGGAGCGTGAAACAGGAAAGGATTTCACTGAAGACAGGATGAGTAAAGGAGATTTTGTTTAGATTTGAATTAGGTTTAATATAAGATTTCATGAAGGATGCAGGAATCTGCACTTCAGATTTAGGGTTCATGGTTAAGCTTTGTGTGTGAAGTTGTTTCCCTAAATTCTGAAAATGTTTGAGGGCTTTTTTTGTCACAGGATTTCCATGACACTGGTTTAATACTTTTGTTGTACATAAAACAATAAAGAGTTGAGCTCCCACCAAGAATCCATGACACAAAGTTAGATCTAAGGATGAGGATCCAGCTTCTGCTGCAGTTGAAAACCATCCAGATTTTATATTGAGTCAAGGCCACTGTTTTAGTATTGTACTTTCCTTCATTCAAGCAATTTAATTTATTCAGTGAGTCAAGAGACCCATTCTCAATGAAAAGCTCGGCAGTACACTAATATCTAGTAATTACGTAAATAGAACCTACACTGTGCTGAAGAACAGAACAAATTGAACTCTCCCTAAACTTGCATCTTTTTCCTTCCTGCTTTTTATATGGGACAGCAGTCACAAACTATGGCTATGCCCTGGCTTCTCCATGTCCTCCAACTTACAGCATTTTCCATGGGACCTTCTGCAAGAAAACTTTCAAGATACCTCAAAAGGATTAGTGCAGCATGGGCAAAAAATCAAATTCCAATGGGAAAAAAATCAGCCACTCCCTGGAGTATCCTTCCAGACCTTTCAAATGGGGACTCAGTCCTGATTTAGTACTTAGCCCATAATTAGTAATTTCCCATAGCTGCCTAAATGAATGCTGTTCAGTGAGTTTCATATGGCTGCCCTGACATTTGCTGCCTCTCAGTTTCTGAGACATACAGAGTCGTGACTGAAGTTAAGCTACATTTGCTCTTGGTGCATTACACTGGTAAAGTCCCCATAAGGCAGGGTCCTAACAGGCAGACTCAGCAGTTTTTAAGAGAAGCACATGCCTTATCCTTATAACTTCTGTAGAGTTCTTCAGCAAAAGTATTAAGAGCTTCTGATTTTAGAGGAAAAGATTCATAAGAATATTTCATCTCTGTAAAGTTTAGGTCCGTGATATTTTTATATGCAAAATCACTGATGCTCATGAAGTTCCTGAAATATGTATGAAGGATTTTATAACTTTCCTCTAGTTATCTGGCATATGAAGATATAATAGGGCACCTGGAGTATCTGTTAACTGCATCCATTGAGTTTATGACATATTGTGATACATATAGTATTTGTAAATACTTCACTTTTATAGTAAAATGCTTTTTGCTGGTCAGAAGGGTGAGCGTGCTCAAGGCAAGTATGCTATTTCCTTTGCTTAGTACTTCCAGGCACAGCAGAGTACTCTGAGGTCCCAGTGTTTTTACATACACTCTGTGACACCATTCCTAGAAACAGACAGCTTTTGAGAAGACGTTCAGGAACTTCTGAGGTGAACTGCATTGTTATTAGTTGCTTTTATGCTCTCCATTGTATGTTGTTCTTTGGAAAATTTCTGTTTCCAAATTAAGCTGATGGTCTTTCAGTTAAAAAAATAATGGCAGAGCACTGACCCCTACATCTTACATTATGTGGGAAGAAAAATGTCACAGCATATCAATGACAATCTAAAAGTATTCAAAGTGGTACCAGATTCATTTGTTCTCACTTCTTTTACAAAGATTGTTTGTACAAGAGTTAGAATAAGGGCACAACAACAAAATTTGTCACTGATTTTTTTCCTTTTTCTTTAGTCTGCTGACCTCCTCCACTTAAATGCAATTAGCATTATCCTGCACATCATCTATATATCCATGTCTGCTCATCTTACTGTTTGTTCATATGATCCTTTCAACCAAAAGGACATCAATGCACTCAAACTTATTAAGCAGGTATAGGCCATACTATGCTGTCTTGGGGAGGCAATCAAACTGCAACAAAAAGCATGAGTCACTGTAAGCAGTGAGACACCACGACTTTGATGCTGTAGGCAAAACAAGCTGCTTCATGCCACAGTTTGTAAAATATTTGCATGGGAGCAAAATTCTGCCAAAAAGCATAGAGGAAAGTTTATGTAGTGCAGCATACAAACTAAAGAGCATCCTATAATATGTGATATTTATGGACATATAACAGCTATGAGCTTTCATTCATTAGCAATGATTTCTATACTTCCCTATATTATTTTGATCTTCCTTGGGTCCTTTTCTAACACATGGAGTGCAAAGTATTGCCAAGAACAGCATCAGCTTCTATTCCTTTTCCAGTGCTATGTTGAGAAGAAACATCTTCAGGTATCAGAAGGAATAAATTGAGCTCTCCAGCAAAACCATATTTTGCTCCTACCCTCTTGACCAGTTCCTTGGTGCCATTTTTCACACAGCCACACATCAAGTTTGCTTTTTTTGCCCAGTGTCAAATACTAAAGACAAGAGCCACAATGGCTTCTGCAACACTAGCCTGTTGGCAGCGTTGTTAACAGATGTGAGTAATGGGAAAGCCTTTCTTCAAACTCAGCTTCCCCTGGGCAGAGGCACTTTAATAGTCTAACTACATGCAGCTACATTGCACCAGTGTAGAAATTTAAGGAGAATACAAGTAAAGGAAAGTGCCACTGAAATCCTGAAAGGTAGAAAACAATAAATACTCCAGCTGAAATTTGGCCTGGACACAAGTTACTGTGTCTAAGTGCATGTTTACATTTCTTTGAAATGTTCCTAAACCCTCCCTCTATCCAAAAGGAAACTTTCAAAACCATGATGGAAAAATCTGGTTCAGATCATGTCTATTGGTTTTAAAACCAGGCATAACATTGCAGCCGGTTCTTATACCCAGGAAAGGTGCAACTGTCATATCAATTTAGGACTTCAGTCATGTTATTTTAAATCTGCATTAGTAAAGCTTGTAACAAAACATGTCTCTGTTGTCCACATCTTGCATCTGGAGCAAAGTTATGCTAAAGTCTGATCTCTAAGCCCAGTATGGAAATTATATCTGGTATGTTCTGCACTTTGTAACATAGTACATGTGGACATTTCACTGTAGTGATAACACAGCTCTATAGCCCACCTGGTAAAACCATTACACATTAAAAATGACAGTCAAATGAAACTGGTGCAAATACACCAGAATTACATATGAAAAGATTGCAATGTAACACTGAGAACAAACACCTACATTTATAGGCATTATCTGGCACCTTACTTTAAACAAAATTCTGTAGCTTATAGTGTTATTTTAAAGGCTTAGTAACTGGGTTTTCAAGCTGGGAAACAGTATAAAGACCACTGTATTAAGGAGCTGAAATTTTGCTGACATTATGAAAGGTCTTCTAGTTGGTCTCCTACCAGTTGATAATATTCTACAGATGCTATGGAATTACATTATCAAAAGGCAATTCTTATATATATAACCTTTCAAATCATAGCCAAACGTGACTTCACACAAGTAATAAATTCAGGAACTTACAGAAGTATTTATAAACTATAAGTACAATACAGAGAGGTATCTGGATGAGCCCCTCATCTCATTTTGCCCCTTTGTACCATGTAAAAGGAGAAAAAAGTATTGTAGTGCTGGCAGCGTAGATGCACTGATGATGCTTTGCAAGCATAGTGCCTGTCACACCAGAGACGAGATTCTGTGTCAGGCTAGACCAACTAGAACAAAACCTTGTAATTTTTATCCTTTCTCACTTTATCCTATGAGATGAGGACACAAGGCTTCAGCCCACACTCTCATGCTTGAAAACCAGGGAGCCAAACAGGTGTCATGGTGTGATGCTGGGAACAGCATCTTTTTCTCAAAGAATGTATTTCTTCCTTAATTTTATTGCTTCTGTCAAAGCAGAGTGAAAGTTCTTGAGATTGAAATAGTAGCTAAAAATCACAGTGTATAATGAGCATTTGTATGACAAGGTGTGAGGCTTCAAAAGATATACTTCTTGGAATTATGCTTTCAATAATCTCTGTTATTCCTGGAGCTGGCAGCACTCCTGGGGGTCTTTGGGCACTGGGGTTTGCCAGCAGCCACAGCTGCACCATGCATGATGTGGCACCCAAGCAAGACTGATAAACCCAAACCTCCTCACTCCCCTGATACTGAGCCCCAAAGGGTTTTAGATGTTTACTGTAGTGCTGTAAATGGTGCTATACTTAAAGATACTTAAACCAATTTTCTTGTGCAACACAGAGGTAAATGCTCTATTTGACCAATAAAATCCTCACTTTGTTCTTTTCAGAAAGTACCCAAACCCACTCTGTATAAGAATACTTTAAACGTGCAGAGCATTGCCTTCAATAACACAGATTCATGTCCTTAGCTTCTTCCTATCTGAAGGACTAATCTTATTGCTAAAAGTTTGCAACAGTAGCTATAAATCTACACATTTATTATGACATACACAGAAAATATCAACTAAAGTACTTAAAAACACTAAAATCACCTGACAGATATTGTGACTAATAAAGTAAAAAGGATTATTTTTGCTAACAAATTCAGTTTTGCCTGGTATAACACAACAGTAAATTCCATAGAAGGATATTTTTTTTTAAATTTTTTTTGTGCGTGTGTAGACCTTGTTTTCATAACTTAAAAACTTTAAGTACTTGACATGGTGCCAACTTCTGGGGGTAAAGAAATCACCTGTCTTATTTCCAAGCTGACACAACATGTTTTAAGCAGATGAAGTCTCAGTTTCATTACATTAACAGGATCTCTAGGTGCTCTTTGATGCATCCCTTCAGTGCTTAGTAATTTAGTAACAGGTTGGAAATGAGCAAAGTGGTAAAACGAAACTCTGTTGCCAGAGCAACTACTGCACACCTCTAATTTTTGAATCAACAGACAGTAGAAGTTGATACATTGCCACAAAGTATGAAGAAATATCTTCCAAAATATTTTTTTAATGCAAACGTGTTCAAGGAGTGGCACTTCTAAGAAAACAATTTTCTAAAGATAGTCCAGATCTGCTACTACTGAACTTAAATGTTAACAGGAAACCTTTATTTTGACCAAAAATCTATCCATCTGCTCAAGTACAACGCCCTAGGGAATCATCCTCTGAGTTATCTCTTAAAATTCTTATGGAAATCCTTATTTCAAAAAGAAACATTTTCTAATGTGGCAGCTAAAACTTTGCAGCCATGTGAGACAGAGAAACTAAGGGAAAAAAAAAAAAAAAAAAAAAAAAAAAAAAAACCAGGATTAACAATTGAAGACAAAACAAAAAACAAAAAAAAAAAA
>JANHGN010024189.1:0-41050 GCA_024605025.1 Megaceryle maxima
AAAGGCCACACCTGCAGGGAGGAGCAGACAGGGCAGGTGACCCCAAACTGACCAACGAGGTATTCCAGCCCACATACAGCATATTTGGTATAAAGCAGAGGGATCTGGAGGGTCTATAGCTTGCTCACTCGCTTTCTCTGGGGGCTCCCAGGCTCCTCTCCCCTCTTGGACTGCTTTGCCAGCTTGGCTTGGGTCAGGTCCTCTTTAAGTTCCTTCCTTGGAGCATCAAAAGAGGACTCTGTCCATTCTGCCTTTGATCCCAATCGGTGTGTTCCTGAACCCGGTACCAGAATCCAGATCCTGAGCACAGGTCCTGTCTGCTGCAGAGCCCCATCTGGGACCCCCTGGTGCCTGCTCCACAGCATCAGTGGTGATGGTGATGTAATTACCATCGGGGGGTTGGGTTCGATACTGGTTTTGGATATATTTGTAAATATTCTAGTTTTATTATTATTATTTTCATTAAAGCTGTTCTATTTTCCTTGTCTAATCACTCAGTCTCTCTCCCTTATTCCCTTTCTCTTCCCCTTTGGGGAGGGAGGGGGGTTAACAGAGAGCATCTGTTATTGGTCTAAGGGGCCACCCTGACCCTAAACGGTGATAATTGCCAGCAGGCAATATTTCAAAAGACAACAAAATGAATAACTAATCAGTTGCATTATTTTACATCATTTTCACTCACAAACCCATTTGTTTTCACTGACATTTTTTAAAGCCATTTAAATTCTTTCCTCTTCTCTCCAAAAGTAATTTCAGTAAAACACTGGTTGTCCACTCACTTCTGTACTGCCATTCCCTCTCATGTGGCTGAACAATCAGTAGCCTTCCAAATGCACCATCAGCTTGTCAATTGAAGCACCAGGAGAAACACAACCTGCAGCAAACAATGCAATTTTTTTTTCCTAACAGAACATGAGTAGCACCCATTAGGTAGCTGTGAAGTTTCTTTGTAAATATCTACATCTCTCTTATATTTGAATGCCACGTATCTATGATAGGAATGATGCTTTGGATTAAAAATGACCATGTTAGCAGACTCAGCAGGGCTCTGATCTGGATCACATATGCAATGTCAACCTACTCACAACTATTTTGTCTATGAGCATCTGGTGTCCCTAACTTGCAACCGTGGAGACTTCTGCCCCTCTGAGAAAACAGCTGTGTCTCACAAGGGAACAGCACAACCTCAATTAGCTTGTGAACCTGAACTGAGAAGACATAGCAGGCACCTGCTCTGCACAGAAATCCATCCCAGGCCCTACACAATAGTATAAAGCCAGAGGCCGATATCAACGTTTTTTTTAAGAATTAGTATTAGTCCAATTTCCAAACTGCCACTTGGTTGCAAATATTAGGGCACACTGTGTACAGAAGAGTGTCATCAAGTAAGTAATACTACCCTGTGCAAGATTCACTGAAACAAAAAAAAAAAATTATATATAGTTCTACTTCACAACAAGAGCTGTTTCATACCAATAATCTTCCCAGTTTAAAGATGAGGAAAAAGATAGCAAAAAAAGCTCATATCTAGCAAAACCTGCTAGAGTGTACACGCTAATAAACAAGCAGAAATATTGTTACTAAACTAAAGAACACAATCTGTAGTCTCTGTCAGTGAGGCTTACAGACTTGCCCCGGGCAAATAACAATAAACTTTCATAGCATGACTCCATAGGGCAGCCTAAATCCAACACTTAAGTCTCAAAGTCTGCTGGTTGCTAGGATTAAATGTAATGCTTCCACAGTCTCTTCCCACTTTAGTCCAAAGGAACCAGTGCAGAAGTACAACCAAGGGAACATACCCACTTCTGCGTGTCCACTATTAAACAACAGAATGCAAGTCACAAGAGATGATTTGATTAAACTGCCCATGACAATTATAATAACAAGAAATTTTAGGAATAGTTTAAATCAAGTGCAATTAATTGTCTTTGTGAACATCAATAGGGAACTTCTCACACAGAAGGGCCACACTGAAGAAAGTAAAAAAATTTATTCTAGGAGGAGAAACTAAGACAACCAGTACAATAAAGAACATATTTACTAAAGCACATATAAACAGGTCAACAAGAAACTATTCTACATGGCTGAGCATCACAGAGGAACACTTTTTGAAGAAAACAAAGTAAAGGCAGCACATTTTGTGCATAAAGAATTCCTTTTAGTGGGTTAATAATAGCTATTTCAACTTACTTAGAACCCAAGAACTGAAACAGAGACCAGATTACTGAATTTATATTAAATAGATACTTGAAACTGCCCTCATTACCCTTGCCCACTGTTTAGCACTATGACAATAAGAAGTAAGAAATAGGAGAAAGGTCCCCCAGCAGAATGGGCCAAACTGGAGGACACATCACTCATCCCAAATAATAAATGATACAGGCTTACTCTATAAGGCATGTGTGACGCTGGCTCTATTCGTTTTGAGATATTCATCATAGCCACCTTCCTGTAAGTAGAAGGAGGGCATAAAACCTCAGTAGCTCTTCAAAAAAATCAGAATCAAAGTCAATCTTTCTCCCCTCCCACCCTTCAAAGAAAGAGAAAGACACAATTAAAAGGCACCATCAATGGGATAAAGGATCGGATGTGAGAAATTCCTTCTACATTATTTTTCCTTCTTCTTCCACAAAACCTTAATACATCCCTTTTTCCTCATTCCTCTCCTCTGGCATAAAAGTTTTGATTGTGATCATCTGCAACCACATTTGTCAGGGGTGTTGAGGAAAAAGTGAGAAAGCCTGACTTCATCATATATACAAAGCCACAAAGTTGGTTTCAGAAGTAAGGTTCTACATGTGAAATTCAGGAGCAGAAGCTTGACCAAAATACCAAAGAAAGTAAAACATTTTATAGGCATTAATTCCAACCATGCCAAAGAAAAATTAAAAATCCCCCCCAAAGGAAGAAACTTTCATTGGGCTTTCAGAAAATAAAAATTAAAATAAACAGGTTTAAGAAATGTAACAGTAGAAGAAAAAAAATTATCTTTGTAACGATTCAATGTTTTACACAGTGTCTTCTCTGGTTGCTAGCCCATGGAAACCCACCAGTCTTGCAGATGACTCAGAAACACAGTCTGTCCTTAGTGCTAAGCAGGAATATCTTTCCACCCCCCAATAGCAACTACTATGTAAAATAGCTTTTTTCGGGAGATGAAAGTCTTCTTGGACATAAGGAAAAGGTTCTTCACTGAGAGAATATTCAAGACACTCTATACACCCAGGGAATAAAATACTACACCCATTACACTAATTTTCTTCTTCACGTTCCTAAAGAAACATTTAGATGAAGTATGAAGAATTATTTAGTCTCTGACTAAATGTATCTAGGATGCCTCCTCCACATAAGGTTAAAATAAAATCAAAATTGAAGTTTGTATAGAAAAGATACCTGTGCCTTCAGAAGAGTTACTGTAAAGATACAGGTCTCAGGGATCAAGAAGACAAGCACAGTTCTGCTTATCCAGAAACCAGACAGTGACACCTCCTTAAGACTGCTGGTTTCCAGTGCATATCCCTCAGGGGACCCAAGATGCCTGCTCCGCTCTCCTGATAAAGGATCCTGTTTGTCTTAGCTCTGTGAGAGGCCTGGGAAATTCTCTGCTGACAACCGTTGGAGGGTCTGCCCCACAGAGAAGTCTTCTATTATCGAGATGTCCAAGACTTGTCATACTTCAATGTCAAAAAAAGGAGCCAAGGAAAATCCTTGTCTTTTCTAATCCCCTGGCTCACAAAAGACTTGACATGAGCCATGGATCTAACTTTTGATACACACTGTAGCAGTAGCTTGACTGACTCACAGCCTGAGTGCTATTAAGAAATGAGCAGTCACTTTCTGTTGAAGCTATCACATCTTGCAAAAGGAGACAGATATTATCTATTAAGAAAAGCATGAGGTCAACTCTGCAGGTGGTTTTTTTTGTGTGTGTGTGTGTGTTTTGTTGTTTGGTTGGTTTTTTTTGTTTGTTTGTGTTTTTTTTTGGGGGGGTGGGGGATGTTTTGTTTTGGTTTTTTGTTTGTTTTTTCCCCCAAAATCATTGAAACATAGAATCACAGAATCATTTCAGTTAGAAAAGACCTTCAGGATCAAGTCCAACCAATAACCTAACACTGACAATCCCACCAGTAAATCGTGTCCCTAAGAACCTCATCTACATGTATCTTAAATATCTCCAGGAATGGTGACTCTACCACCTCACTGGGCAGATTTTTCAGTGCTTAACAATGCTTTCAGTGAAGTAGTATTTTCTCAAGTCCAACCTAAACCTCCCCTGGCACAACTTGAGGCCTTTTCCTCTTGTCTTATCAGATACTTGTTACCTGGGAGAAGGAACCAACCCCCAGCTTGCTACAACCTCCTTTCATGTAATTGTGGAGAGCAAGAAGGTCTCCCCTCACCCTCCTTTTCTACAGGCTAAACAAGTCCAGTTCCCTCAGCCGCCCTCCTCTTGATCAGCTTTGTTGCCCTTCTGTGGTCACGCTCCAGGACCTCAATGTCTTTCTTGAAGTGAGGGGTCCAAAACGGAACCTATTATTGGAGGTGCAGCCTCACCAGTGCAGAGTACAGAGGTGTAACCACTTCCCTAGTCCTGCTTGCCACATTATTTCTGATACAAACCAAAATGATCAACTCCATCAATGGGTGAGGAACAACTTGCTACTAATGTTTACCATTCCTACCTTAAAGCCAGTTTCAGGCAAACTACCAGTGCAACTATCAACAACATCCAAAAGAGACAAATTAAAATATAAGTGTTACATTAGTAGTTTATAGGGCAGCCTAGGGATCAGGGCCAGCCAGAATGGGTTTATGAAAGGGAGGTCTTGCTTAACCAACCTGATCTCTTTCTAGGACCATGTGACTTGCCTTTTGGATGGGGGGAAGGCTAGGGATGTTGTCTACTTGGACTTTAGTAAGGCCTTTGACACAGTCTCCCACAGCATTCTCCTGGAGAAACTGGCAAAACATGGTATAGACAAATGAACTCTTCGCTGGGTTAAAAACTGGCTGGATGGCCGTTCCCAGAGAGTTGTGATTAAGGGGGTGAAATCAAGCTGGCTGCTGGTCACCAGTGTTATCCCTCAGGGCTCAGTTTTGGGAACGGTCTTGTTTGGAATTTTTGTTGATGAGAGGATTGAGAGCACCCTCAGTAAGTTTGCAGACAACCCCAAATTGTGTGTGAGTGTTGATCTGCTCGAGGGCAGGAAGGCTTTACAGAGGGACCTGGACAGGTTGGATCGATGGGCTGAAGCCAACTCTAAGAGGTACAACAAGGCCAAGTGCTGGGTCCTGCATTTCAGTCACAACAACCCCAGGCAATGCTACAAACTTGGGGATGAGTGGCTGGAAAGCGGCCCAGCAGAAAAGGACCCGAGGGTGCTGGTGGACAGCCGGCTTAACATGAGTCAGCAGTGTGCCCAGGCGGCCAAGAAGGCCAGCAGGATCCTGGCTTGTATCAGGAATATTATGGTCAGCAGGAGAAAGGAAGTTATCATGACCTTTTACTCAGCACTTGAGGCCTCATCTCGAATACTGTGTTCAGTTCTGTGCCCCTCATCATAGGAAAGACATTGAGATGCTGGTGTGTGTCCAGAGGAGAGCTACCAAACTCATGAGGGGTTTAGAGAACAAGTCGTATGAGCAGAGGCTGAGGGAGTTGGGTATGTTTAGTTTGGAGAAGACTGAGGGGGCCCTCACTGCCCTCTACAGCTACCTGGAAGGAGGTTGTAGAGAGGTGGGGGTTGGCCTCCTCTCCTTAGTAACTACTGACAGAAACAGAAGAAATGGTCTGAAGTTGTGTCAAGGCAAGTTTAGATTAGATATTACGAAGAAATTCTTTACAGAAAGAGTGGTGAGGCACTGGAACAGCCTTCCCAGGGAAATGGTTGAGTCACCATCCCTGGAGGTATTTAAGAAACGGGTAGACCTGGTGCTTCAGGACATGCTCTAGTGGCAGGCATGTAGGGGGGGTATTTTGTGGTTTTGAAGTCATGTTTGGTCAGGGTATTTAGGTGGGTTTTTTTGTTATGGGTAGGGTTGTACTCTGTGATCTAGGAGGTCCTTTCCAACCATGAATATTCTGTGATTCTGTGATTATTATTAAAACTGAAAGGTCTCTCTGTCCTTCTGAAGGATGAGTTGAAATAGCTGAACCTCATCTATATAGTGTTATTTGGTTTAGATGGTTTTGGTTTTAGTTTTGTTTGTTTGGGGTTTTGTTTGTTTGGTTTTGTGTTATTTTTGCTGCTGTTGTTGATTGTTTGGTTGTTCTTCCTAGAGATAACATTAAAGCCATCAAAAACAATTCTGGAGCTCTTTTGTAAAAAGGTCTCCACTCTTCATAGACCTTCACAGATTGGACAATTCAAAGCTTCTGACATTTTATGCTGGACAGTGGCCTTAAGGAACCTACTACACAGTCTCCAGCCCATAAGGCATATATTATTTTCTTCATATTGAATTCCTTTAAAAGGAGAAGAGCCATGTAAAGCTTCCTTATGGAAGGACATAAAAATAGATTAAACAAGATGGCTAAAAAGACTTTCTGCAAACTTATTTCTTTGTTAAGAAAGGGAGAAGGAAAGAATCCTACATTAGTTCACCATACCTATTCAGGAAACAAAGCTAACCTTCTTAAATATTCAATGGCAACCATACTTACTCAAAACATCTTCAATTAAGTAGCTTCATTTCCCGAATCTTGCTATTATCATCCCACACAAATTTTACTCCAGCTTTAAGAAAATACTTTCTTTTTCTTTTTTAATTAGCAATATAACATTATTATTATAAATTAAAACCTATGTCATAGGTTTAAAATGCTATGGTTATATATTGATTCTGAAGCAGGAAACAAGATTATTATTTTCAGCCTACCACAGATATTTTATAATCTTCAGCAATTTAATTAAAAAGCAAACAATAAGAATCCTTCACCTTTTTCTTTTCACTCTTTGGTTTATTAATATGTATTAAGCTTTTGAGGACAGAAACCATCTCTTATAAATTCTCCATTTAGAGCTTGATAGGGTGGGCATTGTATTCACTGCGCTGTAGACAATGCCTCATGTTACCTCAATACTAACACAACATACTAGAGCAATAGAGAAAAAAATCTCCTAAAGAGTTGTCTGCAGGAGAGAACTAGGGAAATCTAGAAAAGTAACAATGGAGAATCCTTTACAAGTAGACATTTTAGTTCATTTATCACAGGTCCATATGAAAGTAGTCTATTTTAAGCAGAAAATTACAGTATATACAATGGTTAGTGGTTCACTTACTGTTTGCAGCAGTTTAATATGTAATTTGTGAACAGTCCCTCTTTGTTAAAGGTATTGAAGGATATACACCACACAGTTTTGACTTCAGATGCAAGGTAGGCAAGGGAGCTACACTGTGGTTGCTGTGTCCAGCCAGGACAATTTCACATGCAGAAGTGCTGTTCTTGGCTAGCATAAAGTGCAGATGGGCCTGGAAGGGGAAATAGCTTGTAAAGGGTATGCAAAATGATGTGGTGTGTCTGTTAGAGTAATGAACTGTGACTCTGAAAAGTATAAACACTGCTGGAAGGCACTTACTTGGAGATCAGAGTCTGGCTCAGTGACACACTGTTTGGCTAAAGAACTGAAGTACAATAAAAGGGTGGCAGAAGAAAAAAATAATTCAGCAGCACAATACTTAATTTCCTCACTCACAGATATACACGTATTTACCCACCATCCTTTTAGGTGGAAAAGTGTCTTTTTTTGTGTGTATGAGAACATGGGACTTTGTAGGCATTAGGTTATTGTATAAGAATTTCATGCTGTTAAGAAGTGAAACAATGATAAATGTTGTCAGGAAGTGAAGGAGGAATATCTGTCATGCCAAAGAAACTAGATAAATAATAGAGAGATGATAGAGCCTATGGAATGAAACACTGTGTTAGGAGCATAATCTTCACAAGCACATGAGATATGGATCACAAACAGAAACCAACCTAAATATTCTCTGACCACGTCCTGTTAATATCAGCTACAATAAAACCATAGAAAATTTTTAAATTACTATGTTACAAACATTACTGCAAAAATTACTTGCAAAGAATGAATCTCAACTTCTAATTATTCAATAGACTGTTTAACAATTGCCATTTGTAAGGAAATCCTATAAAATTCCCAGTTATAACTTCACAGTTCTTCAATTAAGGCCAAATTAATCTCTTCTGTCTTGCAGACAGTTCTCTTAAAAAATACAGCAACATTTAACTGATAGACTGACTTGAACTTATAACAGTATTAACAGCTTCACCGTAACAGGAAAAATCACTATTTGCTAGGAGGCTTGTAAAAATATGCATATTCACCAGCTACATGATGCTGACACTGAATTCTCTCTCCTGCATTTGCCTGTTTTACAGTAAAACAACAGAACATTCTTCTAAATGTACTTTATAAGAGAGCTGAATGGCAAAATTTTGGCTTAAAAAGACAGCAGATGAGGTTTGTATTAACTGTACATGTTTGGTGCAGTTCAGTTCATTAGAAATAAGATTCTCATCAGTAACTCCATCTGTCAGCCAGAACTCTGAAAAAAACGTAGCTGTAGAAGTTGCATTTTGGCCATTTGGGTGGTAAGAAAAAGAAATATAAGAAAATAATCAGAAAATCAAAGTATTGCTACTAATAACACTCCATCTGTTACTCAGAACAATATACTCACACCAAATTCTCATAAAGAAAAATCCTGACCTAATCTGTGGTCTCTTCTTCTCCCCTCCATTTAAGAACAGTTGACGCACAACAAAAATGATTACTGAAGAGGCCTAATTTCCAAAGGCCGGGGAGAATTCACAAAGGAGCTGATCACCGCTTCATTTCTCTCCTCTGCAGGTATGAGAGAACCACTCCTAAATGGGGCTAAGAGCATCTTTGCACATTACAGGCTTCTCTCAAGCGTAGTTATCAGTGGTGACTCTTCTCAGTGGGGTCATTATTCGTTTAAAATTGAAACAAAACATAGCTGTTGTTCCCATTGCATCAGGGAGATAAAAGCACCAACTTGCTGTCACTTTTCATTCTTGTTGGTTGCTTCTGCTTAAAAATGTCTTCTCCCCACTCTCTTGACAGATCAGCATAGCTTGAATTCCAATGAACAGTAAAGGAAATAAAATGAGACACTTGTCTAGCACATGCAAGAATTCAGCCATCTTCAGAATGGTAAAATCAGAACAAAGTAGTTTCCAAAACAAACAAAAAAAAGCCTATTCACCAGTACTACAACACAGACAAAACCACCCAGAATGACACCAAAACCCTGCAGGAGCTAAACACCTGCCAGACAATTTTGAATTTCTACTAAGAAAACAAATTTTGATGAAATACTATTGGCTTTGACTATTCCTCAAGTCTGGCATTAGAAATGTTCCAAGTTAACAAAGAATTAAAGAAACCTCAACAAGCTAGAAGAGACCCACCACTGAAATGCTCGTTGAATCTACTCTGTTATTTCTAAGCAAACATATTTCCCTTTCAGAATCATCACATACCATATTAAATCCATCTATAATTTTAGTCACAGATGCAATAAGGAACAATAACACCATCACCTTAATCAAAGGCAGGTTGTTTCTGCAATCTAAAGCTAATCTGAAAGCAGACAGATGGCTCTAAGAAATGTTGTTTTTATCGCACAACAGACAGATGTTTCCAAATTGTTTTTTAGTAATTGTCAGATAACCTTATGTATCTTGTACATCAGTATGTGAGCTCTCTCTTACCCTCTAACTTTAATTGTTGCCACTTATGCCTCAAAAAAATATTTAAAAAAAGAAGCTGACAGCTTGAAGATGGGCAAGACTTTGCACTGCGGAAGCTCCACTGCAGCCGTGGGAAGGCAAAGCAGCTACAAGAAAGGGAATGTATAACTGAAGTCAAGGAGGCAGCACCAGAGCTGAAGGAAGCAGCTGGATTCTGGTAACAGAAAACAGCACAGGCATTGTCCCAGTTCTTAAGTCTGCACACGTTCACTGAAAATACATCCCTAAATAAGCTCTGAACTCTTTTTATTTTTTTTACTGTTTCGAAGGGAGACAGAAAGATTACTGCTGTAATCTGACTGCTGTGTCAGTCCCAAGTTGAGATTTTAAGTACAAATGGAAGATTTAAATTACTAAGTTAAAAATAAAGTTAGATGTAGCAGACCCTTAGGAAAACAGACAAACACATATGTGTGTCTTACAGAAATGTGTGAAAACTGGCAGCACACTTTCAGATGCCATAGATCTGTAAGTATGGCAGAAAAATAACAGTAGGAGGAAAAAGCGTAGTGCATTGGCTCAAGGACTGAAATGTAACAGTTTACTTCTAAAGATCATGCAGGCTGTAAAAATTATACTGATAAGAAAAAAAAATGGAAAGAAAAATGGAGATGATGGCTTATTTATAAAAATGATAGGAGATTCCATGAACTGTTGAATCTCAGGAAAGAATACTTATTCTTCAGATGAAGATTTTGAAAGAGGTCACTGAAGTCTAGTCGCATACAAGTTTTGGAAATATTCAGTACTACTATGCATTATTTCTAATTTGCCATACTGTGCTTTTTAAATGTCGTCTTAAGCACACCTCCTGTAGTAATCTTTATTCTCTGTATATATTCACCATAATACTGTAAAATTGTTTAACTTCCTGTACAATATATATATTCAGCAGTCATTTTTTTGTAAAGCTGTTCATTTTGAAATTACAGTTGCTGTTAAAGAGTTACCATTTAATCAGAGAGATTTCAGTTATTTTACTGTACAGGGAAGTAATACTGCCTTTATAGATGCTGACAAATATTAAACCTAATCTGTATATCCTAGATTGACCCGGCCAGATGCATCCATGGTAAAACTGATGTAAATAGCAATCCATATACTCTTACAGAAGTGTAAAATCAACAAAATTTTCCCTGGTGAGAAAACGGGTACTTTCAGGTCTTCTTCAGTATCCGAGGGAGGTCTCTGATGACAAACTGATAGAAATTCAATCTAGAGCCAACTGAGATTCTAATCTGGTGACAAATATCACAGACTTACTTTACAGTGATGCTTCTATTTCTTCCTCATGGCAACTCCAAATTAAAGACGACTTTGAACAACAATTGGACACCTCCCTCCAGTATATCCATTTTTTTTCCTTATTTAAAAAGATGAAGTCATAGATAATTAATAAAAAATTTAAAAAAAGGGTTTAAGTAGAGATTTACCTTACGCTTCTAAAGAAAAAGTACACGCATATATACAGACGTACATGTATTCTTTCCTTTAAATATATATTCCCAATACCTTAATGGCTTTAAATCCAGCCCAACAAGAGAAAATTATCTCTCAACTGCCAAGATCTATTTACATCTACAACTGTAGAATACATTGAAGAAAGACACAATTTGAGATAATGGTTTTCCTTTCATCTAGCATCCATTTTAAGTTTTAAATACAGTTAGAGGAAAATGGCTGTTATTTCTAAAGGGGGTTGGAAAGTATAAACAAAAACCAGACAGATTTATAATAAAAAGTACTCAGCCACTGATGTGATGATCTTGCATGGGCACACTAATAACCAAATGAAGACTGAAGGGCCCCTGTTAGCAGCAATTGTGCTTTGGCAACACGATGTACATAGGGGAATGTACAAAGAAAGGTGACAGAGAGATCCTTCTGGGCCTAGTGCTATTCAATACTCTCAGTAGCATCCCAGATGACAGAATAGAAAGTAAGTTTATTAAACTTACAAATTACATCAATCTGGGAATGTTTCTTGAGATGCCTGTCAGCAACACGATATAACAACAATATCCGAGTGGCAGCATATTCTTGTTCAGTAACTGCAATGTGTTACTGACAAATTCAAAGTGCCTTGAGCTCATTTGTTGCTACATGCCA
Source organism: Megaceryle maxima (assembly GCA_024605025.1). Lineage (NCBI taxonomy): Eukaryota > Metazoa > Chordata > Aves > Coraciiformes > Cerylidae > Megaceryle > Megaceryle maxima. The sequence goes on from JANHGN010024189.1 coordinate 11,912, forward strand.
CGTGGCATGCTAAGACTCTGATTTTGTGTTTCTAAGTAGCCACAAAAAGCCAGTTTGTTTTTTTTCTTTTAATGAACATTATTCCTTAACGTGCATATACACAATGTGAAAATCACCTGTCCTCCTGATTATGAGTAACTCTAAAATCAACACAAAACATACCACTTGACCATAGCAAACAGATGATTTTTTACATGTTTTCACTTTGACCATCTTTCATCCTTTAATACAGAGTCAGGTATTGCTTTGAGCTTCATGGATTCTCTTGAAATGGATGCTAGTAGCTCAAGACAGAAAAGTAGTTCTGGTTTCAGAACAGGTTTTGAAGTCTGTATCATAATTAAGAGCTGCTGGTACTCTAGATTTTATACTTTTTTTTTTCCACTCAGTACACTGGAGATACTATTCTAAAGTTTGGGGATATTTGCTGAGGTCTGTAATCCCCTTGGTGCAATGGCCTGGTAATTAACAATGTTTGCAAGTAAGAAAATTACACACATAGAAGTTTGTATGTATGTATTTTCACCACTATGTTTTAGAACTAGAAGAAGCTATTAGAAATACCGGACTATCACTCAGCAATAAGGTAATAGCAGTTTGGGGGAGAAAAAAGACTTAGTAATTATTTCCTCTAAAGAGCAGTTAACCAAATAGATGGACTGAAGTAATCAAGTTGAAATCAGACATTTGAAAATTAATACTGAGTAGCAAGAACAGTTCACAAAGCTCTTCTGTGGAGAGTCCTTTCTAGGTCTGGCTACAGCAACAGCTCCAAGGGTATTTGCTTATCTTGGTTACAGTTTCAATCAGTAATTTTCTTTCCTTTCTTAAAGAGTCAAAAGTGTCAATCTTGTTTAAGATTTGCAATGACAACTAAAACTAAAATTGTCAGTTAGCCACACTCGCATTACTCTGTTAGCAAATTACTCACCTTTGAAATACAAAATGAACTCCAGCCCACCAAAGCTTCCATATGCTTTGTGACCCAGCACACTGCCCTGTGGCTCCCAGCTCAGGAAAGAGCATGATCATATCATGTCATACACCTGATACTACAGCTCTGCCAGGCCAAGCTGGCCCAACACAAGGCCAGCCCAAGCATCTTTGTACCACAGCATGAAAAATCAGGAAAACATCTTGAGTCAGTGCTATCTTATCCAGGTACCTCTGATATCCAGGGAGTCCTGACTTCCTAAGCAATGTAACAGAAAGTGGACTTGCACAAAATATATATTTTTCATAGACTTTTCACTAAAACATAATTATCAATTCACAAAATTTAGGTTATTAGGACAATTTAGCATTCAATTGATTTGAATTACACTGAGTCCATGAAAAACAAGCCCTTAATTATTATCTGCTGAATGCTGGAAATTCTGCCTCAGACAAGCACATCATCAGCTGCACAAACAAGTATAAAATAGGCCAACATACAGGCCAACAACTACTTAAACCAAAGTAATTGTACGTTTCCTATTTCTTTAATGTGAACATATAGATCTAAAATTATGTACATTTAGGTTGAGTGATAGGACAGAATGTAGAATAGTATTTCAGGTAACTAGACCAGATCAAAGTTTTAAAAGTAAGCTCTTTTTCCTCACAAGTATATTAATCCTTTTTTTTTTTTTTTTATGAAATGCTTTCAGTCCCTACATCATTGTCCTTCTTAATCAAATACAGAAATTAAATCAGAGGCACTGATGAGGAAAATATCAGCAGAAATGCACTTAAGCTTATTACATAATGCCTTCTGATTAGAGCCCCAACAACACTTCACAGATTGAGATACATGATTATATTTTCAATTTGGTATAACTGAAATGTTTTACTTTCACTTCAATGAATGATTTTCCTATCTAAAAATCAGAATGTAAACCAGAGTTGAACAGCACTCCTAGGACTGCAGTTTTACAGAAAACTGTAAGGGTACAGTGTTAAATCTTCATGTTTCTGTGTTTCCCATTCAAATATGTAAGTTGTTTTTTCTCAGAAAGGTCTGAATAGATTTTGAGAATTCATGGAGAGAGGAAAAAGTTGCAGATTACTCAGACAGTGGAATACAGCTTTTGGGAACAAAGAACATCTCTGGAAATTACATTATCTGCTATTTTGTTCCCCTTCTTATAAATAAAAGTCTCATGTTTAAATACAAAATAATATGGTACAGTGATTATCTTAGATTGCATTTTATACCTTTCTGTAGCTCTATTTGCATGTTATTTTTGAACATTCAAAGTGATATTACCTATAAAGGTAAGAAAAAAACCATCTTCCATATTTGAAACTTTTGTTTGTTTGTTTTGAAAATGCAATATCTTTTGAGAGATATTGTTCAACCTCTAGGAGAAAAAAAGGGAGAATTCTGAGTTAGCTGTGTGGACTATAAGTATTATAGAATATTATAAGTGTGACTTATAAATCACTATTATTATGACTGCCTTATTAATCAGCTATTCTAAGAAAGTAGTACTCCTCAGTGTATCATTAAATAGCTTCATTATAATGTGGCTACTGTAAAAAAAATTCTGTATGAAAATTAAGTGTTGAATGTTAATTAGGGAACAGGTTAATTAAGCTTTTTAGTTGATTAACAGTTAATTTTCACTATGCATTGCCACAAGATTGACCTACAGCATTTCATATGTAAGACAAAAATATATCTTACAAAAGCCTTTACTATAGCCTTTGATCATTTGTCGTCCAGTGAAAATGTAAATACTTTAGCCATGAGGTACATAAAACCGCAGCCTTTGAACTGACAGATGTTTGTCTTTTAATTCTGCAGCTGAAAAGACAGTATTCTAGGCAAAAAAAGCTAAACAAAACAGATCCTCTACTGAGGATCTACTGAGATCTATACTGATACAAGAAAAAAATCTAATCTGCTTTTATGCTGTACAAAACTTCTAGAGAGGTGACATGAATTTGCACAACCAATTTATCTCCACGAAGACAAAGATGTCAGGATATATTTAGGGAGTGGAAACTTAACTCTGCTAAATTCCCTCTCAGTGCTCATAATGCAGTGTGTAGAGCAAGCCTATCGAGTGGACCTGCCTGCTTCCTGAGTGTGTTGCACAGATTTATCCCATTCACAGATTTAGATGCCAGGTAACAGGCTCCAGGTGCAGCCATCTCTTTACTGATACATTTGGTCCTCGCTTGTTCATTTCCTGGTCTTCAGTCCAGACCTTGCCTAATGGAAAGTTTCTCTGACCCTCCTTTCCTCTGGAAGACTTTGCACCAGACACAGAGAAGGAACACTTGTAGCAGTCTTACTGTGGCTTCATTTTTGGTTCCAGCATGCAGCTGCTGGCTGAATGGTTATGGGCCACACATTAGGCAAACTGCATGAAGGCTGTCCACAAGTGTAAAATTAAAATGATCTCTTTGTAGGAGGACTATCAACTAACACCAGCCACCATTCCAGTCATGTAGTCACAGACAGACTTCAGCATTTGTTAACAACACTTCCTTCCCACAACTTCCACACCTCTCCACAACTTGCACACACAGTGCCATAACTGGCACTTCTTCACCTCCTTCTTTGCCCAAGATCCTTCTTTCAAAGCCAAATCAGTGGGTGCTTATATACAGGACAGCTGGTCCACATGTCTGTTGTCACACTGAGCCAAACCTGCCTTTTGCACAAATCTTTCCAAGCAAACAAATGAGAGCAACAGTAAGTCCACTGGCATTGCTATCCACTCAGATACAATTAAATTTGGGTGAAAAAAGACACAGTGCATTTCCCAAAAGCAAGGGACATTATCCTTACCTCTGTATGCGATACCTGCATGAGGTGCAGCACCCAGCTCAGTACTAGGATTCCTTTCCTTCTCCGACATGAGAATTCCTATATAAAACAAGATATAACACTAAGTATCCAAGTTATGCTAAACTCATAAACTAGAGAAATAGAATCCTGTCTGTCTAATCCTCTAACTACTTTAAATATAGCTTCCCTAGGACAAATGTTATAAAATGGCTTCTGAATAAATTCCTGGGTAGATCATTGTAAAGAGACAATAATGGGACTGGAAGAAATTATCTGCAATCAGGCTGTGATGAAATCGGGCCTTGCCCATGACCCAGCAAAGAATGACATGCGTGTACCATTAAACATTACAAGTTAATTCCAGACAATAACATCAGAGACTGAAACCTTCGCAAGTCTAGGAATTAAACTGCATAGATAAAAACAGAAGGGACCTATTTGTTGCCGCCTTAATAACAAGAACAAAACAAACAAAAACAACCAAACACACATAAAAAATATTGCATGAGAAGGTGAAATTGTCCAATATATTAAGTATGAAATTGGGCTTGAAGTGGTTTGAATGGTGAATCAAACAGTACACACAGCTCTTATTGTTACATTCTTTTTCATCAAAGTGTCTGACCTCCAGAAGTCACCCTTAACATGACAAGGAAATCTACTGTTTCCAAAGTGAGAAGCACTGAAGAACTATCCACAGAGCCAAAGAAATCTGCAAGGTGACTGCTACCCTTCAACACTCAGCTTCTTATATAAATGTCTACACATGGAAGCACAAGTTGAAACCAGTTTTTGCACCTGCTTTGTAGGCAAAGGGAAACAGCTTGGCTAGAAGATTAAACTCCTAACAAAAGATCAGCCATGAAATTCCTAACTGTCAGATTGTAAGTGTAAAATGGGTGATACACAGAACAGAATATGATGTACTGAAACTGTTTTAGGGAGATTGCAAGGAAGGGAAGAAGAACTCACATGCACACTCCCACATGCACTGGCAGAGCTGTCGCCTGAGATGCTCTGCAGGTGGCGGTACTCCAGAGGACCTCCTGAAGCAAGACAGGGTGTTCACAGGTGGCCTTCCCACTCACTGCTGCTTCTGCACCATAAGCACGTGTAGGACTTTGAAAGCTGCCTCAATATCATCTGACATCAGCCCTCAGAGTCTAAGTCTGGACAGAAGGCAGATGTAACCAGGAAAGATGCACTGTCCCTTTTCCCACCCAGTTCTTGCTCAGAGAAAAAATGTGATGTGATCCAAGAGAAAGAAGGCCTTCAAGGCAGAGCTCAACTAACACTCTCACCTATGTACTCTACAAAACAAGTATTAAACACCTCAAATGATAGGGCAGGAAGAATCAGAGACTGGAGAGCAGGAGCACCCCAGAGAACTGGATCCAGAGGAAACTGGAGCTGCACCTAAGCACAAAAAGGCAGCAGAAGGAATGGGTCTCCTGGAGATGCCAGAAATGCAGCAGTTACAATGGCCCTAACATTCTCTGGGCTATGTAAAGCAAAAGAGTCACAGGATCTTCCTGCAATCATTCCTGCTTATCTCTAGGCTTACAGAAAAGCAGAAGGTAAGGAAGACTTATAAGGGCGGAGACAAAGTGTCTCCTAAATCCTCTATCAAATGTGGATACATGCCACACAACACAAGGGACTAATGGGTACAGTACCCGCACTGTATGCAGATTCATACCTTTAGACATACCTATAGGCAACAATTCCAACAGAGGAGAACATGAAGATAAGAACCCACTTCTCATTTTCTTGCTGCCTCTTGCTTTTGTAGAATATATACTTCCCTCTTATTATGCTAGAGATACTATTCTATTCAGTCATATTGTATATTCTTATCACTAGACTGCCAGAGTTTATAAGTCTAGCTCACCCCTCTAATACCCTTTGTGTCAGAAACTAAAGTTTTATGAGGGCATCTCTAAAGAACAGCATTGCATTATTGGTCTGAACAATGAAAAAGTGGTTTATATTCATTTTGCCCATTGAAGCTGTCTGCCCCATGCAATACTGATACTGTAATGCAATGGATAAGTGCAATGACTAAAAGATATCTAAGGACATTTTCTGATGCTTGGATGGTGTTCATTGCCTTCCTAATGCTTGCTGAAAGAATCCTTATAAATGACAGACTCTTCTGATTGCCATCAAAAATAAAAAATCACTATATTAGTATGGACATAATTTGGAAACCGCTCATTGTTTTCCCATGGTTCAGTGATAACACCATTTTATACATCCTGCATTTTAAATCCTTTCCAAAGGTGCTTACCTATTTTCTGCCTTGGACAATATATATTGGCTCAATAAAAACAAACAAATGAACCTCTAGAGCCCAGAGTGACAATCTTTAAAAAGCAGGCAATGTACTATCACTAGACCTAGTTCTAAGTTTTGTGATAATATTTCTACACTGAAATTTGGCTCAAGGAATTGAAATAAAATATAAAGTAAAAGCCAGCCTTAATACTTGATGTACAAAATACCCTCTGACTTCTGGTGAGACAGGGTTTTGATTGCATTTGAATTCATATATTCTGTCTCAGAAAAAGAAAGAACTCGCCCAAAACCATTTCTGGCTATAGGACAGATCAATAGCGAGAAGAGAATATAGTTACTTCAGGAGCATCAGAGCCAAGTTTAAGTCTGTGCTGTAAAAGATGCTTGAAATATGCTGTAAAGAATAATTGTATTGTAGGGTAGATACTACTAAGTAGACCAAGATAAAACTGTAATGCAGGTTTTGATGCTCTGCAATATAAGATAACACATAAAAGAAAATAAAGTCTGCTTTGTGGAGAGCAGTAGGAACTAAGAGGCAGAAGATTGGCTCTCTCTTGGAGTGACTAAAATGAGAAATGAAAGTAAAAGGAGGAGTCCTACACACTGGAGGTGGGGTTCTTCAATGCCAGAATAAACCAATTAAATTAACTGATGTAAATGTGCAAACATAGCCCAAGAAATAAAACAAGCATGGAAACATGTCTCAGAAAAGCCTTTACTCAGCCTCTCCAAGTCTTCTCTAAACTGATCCCTTGAGTTATAGCATGCCCCATTTAGACAAAGAAGTTTAATACAGACCATGCAACTATTCACTGTCCACCATAAAATTTCAGTGCTGAGTCTTGATGCTAAAACTTGATCAATTTTCATTAGAGTTTCACCTTCCTAATTTTTAGAATTCAGAGGCAGGATTATCTGGGCAGTGGTAAGGAGAAGGGAGAGCCTGGCAAGGATCAGTGAGTGGTATGGTGGGAAGCCATGAAGATCTGCAGGTTCTGCAGAAAACAGAAGGACAATAAGAAAGGCAGTCACAAAAACAAAAAATGGTATTATTTTCACTGAAGTTTTGATAGTCTTCACTCTAAAAGACCACAAGACAAAAGCAGAAAATTCACTTTTCTTCAAGGAAGAACTATTAAGTCAATTACCAGCTAAAGTGGAGACTGACTCTGTGACCTACCCCATCAAATATGCCAGTGGCACACTGATGCTGGCATTTCTTAACTTCATTCTTGACTTAAATGCCCTTTTAATGGGCTCATTAGTAAAATTTTCTAATTAAAAAATGCAACTGCTAAAAAGCCACCCTCTCTTACAGAAGTCACATTTAACCAATCCGAACACCTACATGGTTCATTAGCTGAACTGGCAATTTCATATCCCAGAGCAGTTCTCTACCACTTCTGCTAATTGAATAACTTGTAACAGAACCAGGTTGTTATCTTTTTTACACACCTGTCACAAAAGGCAGAACTTAATTTATTCTATAGAAATAAAGTTTTTGCTCCCTAGAAAACCTCAGGAATCCAGAGGCTTAGAATAATTTGGCCATTTTTAAGAATTGTGGAGGAAAGTGTTGTCATAAGATTATCTGTCTGCCTTCTTCCAGACACTTTGTGCCTCCTCCTCCTTTTTCCACCCTTCAACATCACTGTCTGTCATGGTTCCCTGCACAGTTAGTGTCAGTTGGTTTCATACCCTCTTCCATGTCAATTTCTTTGTGCTGTGTTCTCCTGCCTTTTCAGTTAAATCATCTTTCTCATTTCTGTCCTTCCCTTTCTGTTCAGCAAGGTCAGGATCCTACAGACACCAATACCATTCCCACATATAAGCTACTACATGTGATTCACAAGAATTATCTGCATTTAATTACATTACATCTGCTTCACACATTATTTCTATAATATGCCCAGTGCTGTTGTGTTATCTTTCTGGGTTTTTTTTTTATGGTTTGTTTTGTTTTGTTTTTGTGACAGTTTCTAAAGCACCATTACACCTTTTATAAATGATCTGATACCAACACGAACTACAATACCTGCAGGATTAATCAGATATTGTAACAGTACTTTTTATCTTCTCCATGTATTTCTCTACATTAGCAACTACAGTTTCCTTCTCCAGGAGTATCTAGGTGATGAATCATCATATACATACACTCTCATCTACACCAGAAGAGTATCTTCAGACTGGTGCCAGTGTCACAACAGTCACGTATCACAAGGTAGGAGCAAGCCATTGACTCTTTTGATGATGATGATGACAACAATGATGATAATAATTTGTAATGAAGAGCTGAGAAAAAATGGTAAGCATACGAATAAATTCTAGTCACAGTTTGCATTCACCTTCTACTTGGCATGTGCCAAGGCAAACTCTGAGTGCTTGTGGTCAGGCATCAAGCTTTACCTCTTAATAGCTCCAGAAAGCTAAAATTTCTTGCATATCACTCTCAGAAACCTCTTCAGGAATAGGTCACATCACATGTAGTAATTTTCTTCCAAGCATCATAACACTGCCTTTAAAATCCAAACCTCAAATTGTAACCATTCTAACACTAAAATACAAAAACATGAACCATGAGGTAAGCCATAGTGTTTGGCACTGCACACAGCTGCACCTGTGCTACCTGCCCTGGGTGCTGTGAACAGAAAAGTAGATGAGGAATGATTCACGAGGATTTTCACAACAGCAAATTTAAAGGGATATCTATCCTACCTACTTCTAGTGACATTTTAAATATCCATATTTAATATACATATTGTGGATGCTCCATCACTGGGTGTGTTCAAATCCAGGTTAGATGGGTCCCTGAGCAACCTGATCTAGTGGGAGGTGTCCCTGACATGGCAGGGGGCTTGGAACTAGATGATTTTTAAGGTCCCTTCCAACCCAAGCCGTTCTATGATTCTATGGTAACTGCAGAGGGTGCAGGTATACAGGCTCTCACAGAGGGCTGTGGGTCAGCTTCTGTGAGGGGTGGACAGGGCTGCTCCATGTTAGATGCAGCCAGTTCCAGCAGGCTCCAAACAACCCACTGCAGGGCACAGCTGAGCCACTCAGCCATGATGGTTGCATCTCAGGAAAGTTTGTATAAGGAAGGGCAAAGCAGTGCCCGGCAGTGAGAAATGAGGGAAATGTGTAAGAAATAGCCCTGCAGACACTAAAGGGAGAGCAGGAGGTGGAAAGGAGGGGCTCAGGGTGCCTGGGTGAGGATCCCCCTGTCAGCCCATGGAGGACACAGACCAGGGTAGATTTTTCTTGAAGGTTTGTAGGCCACAGGAAGGACATGCACTAGAGCCATTTGTGAAGGACAACAGCCCATGGTGAGGCCCCACAATGGAGCAGGAAAAAATGTTGAGGAGAAAGGATTAGCTGAGACAAAGTGTTATGAACTGACCAAAACCCACGGTCTATGTCCTCCTGTGACACTTGGTGATGATGGGGAGGAGGTAGCGGGGCCGGGAAGGAAGAGGTGAAGTTGAGCTTGGAAAAAAGGGAGAATGGAGGAAAGGTGGTTTAGTTTTTGTCGTGGTTTCTCACCATCTAAATCTATTTAAATTTTAATAAATTAAATCAGTTTTCCCCAAGTTGAGTCTGTTTTGCCTGGGGCAGCAATTAGTCAGTGATCTCCCTGTCCTTATTTCTACCCACAAGCTTTTCCATTTTATTTTCTCAGTCTGTCCTGCAGAAAATGGGGAGCAAGAATACAGTGTGGGGGAGGGGGCTAATCCAGCAGCTGGCCAAGGTGAACCCACTACAGTACCTTCAGAGACCACCAACCACCTTAACTAGAGAAATACAACCTCATTGAAGACTGGAGTTACAGCAAGCACAGCCATAGCTGCTTTCTGTTTCAACACCAACACATGCTTTGTGAGCCAGAAGATCCACTTTTAAGTATCCTATGTAGACTGCATTGATTACACAGAGATTGTAAGAGCAATGTTAAAATTAATTACCATTCAGGCAATAAAGATGGTATTATGGGATTCAGCTATACATAAATTTGTATTTCATGTACAAAATAGTCACTGAAAACAATGACATGTCAACATTCCTTGTGATATAAAATTAAAGCATCATTGATGCATTTCTATTTTAAGATGAGGTTTCTTGGCCACTGGAGTTCTGGAAAATGTTCGTGTCCCCCCCATGATACAATTTGGTGTCATTTTATCAGTGCCACTGTTCACTCAAGATCTCTTTCTGCAGTCACAGAAACAACATTTTAAAACAGATGTTGACTTCCCTATTCATACCAACATGCATTTTCTATGCAGTATCTTCAGAGTATCAAGAATGCAAAACCTGATCATTTACCACTAACCACCAACTTCTTACTCAGTTTGTGTGATGTACTTGAACATCATTATTTTTTTTTTGTCCCCTGCCACAAATGAAGCACTTATGGGATATATAAAAAAGGTATGCTCTCAGAAAGTACTTCAATGACCTAAGCATCACATTATTTCTATTTCCATAGTTAATGATGCAGATACAATCCATTCTAATAAAGAACTTTAGGTACCTGCAATGTTGATGCCCTCATAGCTAGTGTTTAGGTACAGAGCAGCCTGAGGTTTATCAGCAGCAGATATTTTCTATGCAGGATATTAAGGGATTATCCAATTCAATATTCATTCCTTTCCAACTCCTAGACAGGTGAGAATACACTAAGCAAGCACAGGAGTAATCCAAAAATCCTGCCTTCGTAGAGCCTAAACACAGACACATGGCTTCAGAGGACATTCAACTGCACACTCAGGAGCCAAAGCCCAAATTAAGCCTTTTTTAAATTATAACCTTAAAAAAAGAAAGTAATCACCACTTAAATAGCAGCTGAAAATGGAAAGCTTTTTCCCAGGCACTATAAGACTGAGACCCAATGCCTTTCTTAGCCTAAAGGGGCTTAAACCACTATTTCTAAGCTTCTTAAAAGAACATTTACCATCAAGCAATGCATAAAGTTGAAGGAGCTATATACGCTCCTCTCAGTGAAGATATGACATACTGCTGAAAAGAAATGAAGATGTGTGAAAAAGATGTTAAGCTAAATCCATGTGTGTCACATATAGAAATCCAGCAGTAGAGTTGCTACTCTTCAAAGCCCACTGGAAAAAATCGAGGCTTTTCTAAGGATTGGAAGCACTTTGGCCTCAGCTGCAATTTTGTTGCATTCCTTGCATGTATTTTGACTTAAAAACAAGATGTGTGGCAACAAAAATAAAGGGAAGCCAGAACCAGTCACATAGGACCCCTCTACTATCATTTCACTTTACATCTGTTAAAAATATATATTGGTTAGCTCACCAGAAATTTGACATTGTTCTTGGACATGATCAAGACAAATGAATGTCTGTCCAGCTTTATAGCTGGACAGAACTATCAACTAAACATAAAAATATTTTATTCTTATTATTTCATAAAGTTATGCTTAGATTAAAAATATTAACACAAAAATATATCTGCTGTTATGAAAATAGTCTATAGAGGCTTCATTAATTAAGATGATACTGAGTGCAAGAGAGAGTAAAGGGTCTAAAAATAACTGTACTCTTTACCACAGTCGCCATGAAATTTGAATCACCTAGAAAAGGAACTTTACTTTTTAACTATCTTCCAACACTTCATTCAGCTGTATTCTGAAAATAAATTCTATTCCCTGATGTGAATTTCCCTTGCCCATCCAACATTTCAAATCTATATAACTTAATCTATACACTAATGGACTTCTAATTTTCTGGGGTAGTCAACCACACAAAACACTAAGGCAGATAATTAAAAGAAGTGGAAAAATCTAAACAAAGACATAACAATTAATTCTGCACAAGCAAAGCTCTACCACAAACCTATGAAAAAATATTTATAGCATTGTTATTCTAAGCAGGGTGTAATTTAAATAGCTAATTCTTCTATCAACTTATTTTATGACTGTTAAATCCTTGACAATTTAAAGAAACCCTTTCTAAATCTGTCTGTCCAACTTTCCCCCCCTTTTTTTTTTTGGCTCTTTCTCTTACCCACAATTTAAGTACATTATTCAGCCAGGTCATTTGGCTTTGCTTCATTCCTGCTTAGTGCCTCTGGACCTAATTCCCAGCAGTGCTTTATTCATCCTCTGAGACAGAATTTCATTACAATATTCCAAGCTGCTAAGGGCTTGGGATAGGGAGGCTTCATCTAGACATAATATTAAACTTCACAGGAAAAATGAAGTATTGCCTTATAGGATTTCAGTCCACTCTTTACTCAAGTGACACACTAAAGAGCTAAGATTGAGTCTGTAAACTGCTATTAATTGGGTTTTCTGTTAATTGGAAGCTGCAATTTGTCAGTAGACAATTTGCCAAGGAATAAATGTCCATCTCTTCTCAGCCACCCTCATACAACTGCACAAAAAAAGAAACAGCACAAGAATAGGAGACCTGTCTGTGAAAACAGATGTACAACATGAATGGCATCAGTAAGACTTTTTTTAATGGCAGGGCACAAAGGAACACAGTTACAACATTTTGTGATAAGATCACTGTCATATCTAAGGCTCAGTAAAAAGAAGGTAGCTTAAATCATATAGCAAAGAATGAACTAGAAAAGGAACTGTATATATAAAATGTAATTTTACTTGGAAGAGGAAATGCACTTTTAATTAATTTTAACACTGTAGAATATGCAATACAAAAGTCGGGAGTTTTCCATTTACTAGTTAAAATCCCAGGACCTGAAGTACTTCTATTATGTTTCTTTTAATAGTTTTTTGGGTTTGTTGGTTGTTTTTTTACACAACTGTGTTGATTCATTCTCCTTGGCCACTCTGTAACATTCACACCGGCTGAAAAATACTGCATGATCTACCTCTAGTAACCAAGGTTCTTACCTTGTGATAAGCAATTTTAGATAACTCATGAAATGTTTACCCCAGCAAAAGTATGAAATACTTCCGTTTTCACTGCATTATTTTGAGGCTGTCATGGTCTAGAAAGCACCATTAAGGAATGTACACGACTTAGCACCAAAGAATCTAAATTGCTTTGTTTTTATTCCAGCAAGCTCAGTCTACATCCTACATGCTTATAAAGAACATTCTTTGTGAAGCACAACATCAATTTCATCAGTACAAGACTTTCAATACTGAATTTTAAATTTGTAAGATAAGGTATGCTTCCTCAAAAAAAGTTCCATTTTTTTCCTGAGGGCATATTTTCTTTAGTTATTGAAATAAGTAAACATGTACCTTCCAAATATTTTGTATAACATTCCTATTTTTTGTCTATGTTTCTCAGTTTCTCAGATAACTACCAATAATTTCAAAACACATGATTTTAAAAGCATAACTAACAAAAACAAGGAAGAAAAATCCCTAAATATAAGCATAATATTGCATTTTAAATAATAATTTAATTTGGTACAAAATTGTGATGTTGATGGGAACTAATATCCTTTTCTAGTTTGTCCAGATAGTCCATGAATCAAATCTAAATACACTGTTTCTTATGCATAGTATACTTCTAATATATTAATTCCTGCAGCAATGTGCTTTAAAATAATAAACTAGTGAAAATAATCATTATTTATAGATAATCCATCTTGGAGAAAACAGTATACACAAGATGTTGATTTTGATATTATTTGTCTACATACTGACCTATAAATACTGCACATTTCCAATTATTTCAATATCTTAAGTGAGGAATACTAACCTTGTATAAAAAAACCCACCACTGACAAGTTGTGCTCTAGATTTGTATATTGAAAAATCAAATCTTTATATTTAGCAATTGTTCTAAACTCACTGGCAATGTCACCATGTTTTGAAATTTGGCCAAGAAAACAACAAGAATTAAACTGTGAAAAGTGGTTTTGAGAAAATTAGGTTGTGTGAAGTTCTGGTAAGACTGTCTACTGATTCCAACTGATTGGCAGCTCTTCAAATAGACAAGCAGTTTGACTGTTCTCAGGAAATACTCCATACAACCTTTTACTTAGAAGTGAGTTTGTACAGTTTGTAGAACTGGAGTATCACTTCAGAAAAAAATTATATTCATGACCCCCCAAATTTGACATTGTTCATGAAAGATGAAAAACCAAATTCTTATTTCCTTCCCTCTGGTGAAAAGCCTCATTTATACATTTTGAGAACAGATCTGAGTTACTTGTGCTTAATGGCTGTGGTCTGTGTATTTCTGTGTGGAAAACAACTTTTCCATCTAATTAAAATCTTTTTAGATTTCAAAGGGAAATCAGGCTGTAAAATCAAAGTATCTCTTAAGTCAAAAGAACATTTAAAATTCACTGGAATATTTTTTCATTCCTAGCACGCAGTGTAAACAAAGCAGACAAATCTATTTAGCTTGTGTCAGAGAAGCATAAATAAAATCTAGAAAATACTTTATTTCATTTAGAAAATATCACCACAAAAAACTGCACGTGAGGAAAAATGTCAAAAGGCATTCCAACAGTGAACTATTTTTTTTTTCTTGAAAAGCAGAGTTTTTGTCAACTTTGTCAAAAAATTGCCTTCTTTTTGTTAGGTTTGTACCTTGGTAAGCAAGTACCACCAAGCAAAACCCAGGGTTTTTTTGCATTGACTACATTCTGGTCCTCATGTGATGAATTTCCTGGTGTCAGTTGCATGCGTGGCAGGGTGACAATCGAAAAATACCACCATCACAGTCAGAATTAGTAGCCAGGTTGGCTGGCAGTCTCTCAGGAGAGACAACAGAAAGTGAATCGGCTTTGTAGTTAAGCACCAGTTTTATTGAGGAAAGATTTTGTTACTAAACGGGTGTACTTCAGCCAAGTGTTAACAGGAAAGCTGATGCCACAGCTGACTGCCTTTAAATGTGTGTGTGTTTCAGCAGACTCCTAGACCTCCTAGACTCTCCAAGTATAGACATACCTTTTTCCACAAAAAATACAATTGACTTGAAAAAGCACATAATGAGTTACACAGACACACGCTAACATCCAGCTCTTAAGTCTATATTAAGTCAAAGATTTGGTCTTAATAATCTATTCTTTCAGGATTTCACCAAAAATATAATTTCCAGACTGTACTGGGAAAAAGAAGAAATTGGCTAAAATGTAAAATAAAAGTGTCTCTTGTTCCCTTCAGAGTCCTTTCACTCATCTCCTTGGTTAAAGTTCTTTCAGTGCCTGTTAATTAATTGCTGTGATTGAGGTCAAGTTTGAAGATGATATGAGGTTAATTTTAGACTCTCTCGAGTGCAGACTAAGAAACTCATTACTGCTACTGATGCTTAAGTGTCTAGTTAGGTAGACCTATAATATCTCAGCATCTCAATGATATTGACCTTTCTGTAAAGAAGTACTGCCTTGGCCTGTGTCATAGAGGTCTGCTCCTAGCACCTTTTTAATTTCTTTGATACTGTTGCCAGATTGTAAATCACAAGTGAGAGCTCAGGGTTTCTAATTAGTCTGATGTTCTCCAAGGAGGCTAGAGAATATAATGTAGTAACACATGTAACTTACCACTGCTGAAAGTGCTCTTAGCAGAAAACCATTTAAAAAGAAAATGAAAAACTGAAAAATTGTGCTGTGCTCAGTCCATGCTCACTATCAACAGGCTTACTAGAAATCATATGAAGAGTCTTGATTGCTGGCCAGCAAGAAAAGAAAAAGTTAAATTTATACTTGGTAAATGTATTATAAGGGAAGTTTATACTTAATTTATAATCTGTGTTTGTATTATAAACACACCACAACAAGTTTGAAATTATTACACACTACCCTGCATCCACTGCTTACAAAGTGACACACTGTAAGAGTAAATTCTGACATCATCTGTACCAGAGCTAGAAAGCAAAGAGAAACTATGCAGGGCACTGGTCAGTGACTAAAGCTTGTTCATTCCCCTGAAAATCACAGCCCATTCCTAAGCTGTATTTATTAAAATAAACATTTGTCTTTATTTCCTGTAGTAGACTGCATACATACAACAATATAGCATGGTCAAAAATGCATAATTAATAATTAAGTTTAGCCCAAACTGGAATATCTTGTCTTCACTAAACTTACATTACACCTTGATGACTTAAGTTTCTTTTCAACATTTACATCAGCTACAAACAAGGAACTCAAATGTTTATAAAACATCAAAATCAAATGGAATTATATTTAGGAGTCTAATTATTTTTCACCTTCTTTTACCTTATATTTTAATCTCTTTAGACATAGTATATACTAGAGGATGTCTTCAATTTTCCTTTTCAAATATGCTTGTGTTTAAAGAGAAGATAAAAGTACAGAACCTTTTAGAAGGAAGGAAGGAATGCAGGCCATCCTAAAACAGAGTTTCATCATCATTAAGATGCCTCAGCATCACTAAGAATTTTATGTCTCCACATGAAATTCACTGCATGAATAAATGGAATTCTAAATACCTGTGACATTTCTTGGAGAAAAGACATTCTTGAAACATTCCTCCTCATTACTTAGGATTTATTTCTAAAGGTACAAATTTGTTTGTTGTGCAGAACAAAAGAAGCTTGTGTTGTGTTTTTAGGCTTGTGTTTGGTTGGTTTTTTGGTTGTTTTTTTTTTTTTTTTTTTTCCCCACAAGATTGGCTTTGAACATATGCCTCTATTTAAATCTGTACCTTTTTCCTTAATACTTATCTGCCTCAGTGAGAACTGCATTAGAGGAAACCCAAATTGAACTCCCTTATCAAAAGGCAAATAACTGGGTACTTCAGAGTACTCAGCTACATTTACAATACAGTGGTGGAAAAAAATAATCTAATACTACTGATAGTAAAAGAAGTAAACTGAAGTTAAATTTGATTCTGGCAATCAAATTATAAATTCTAGTCCAATGGACACCAGCAACACATTCACAGAATAAAGAAGCTCCTTTTTAAAAGAACTGATTCTTAGGTAATCAGATACAGATAAATTATTTATGATGAACACAGTAGTGGTTATCCACTCTATTAAAGTTCCATTACTTCATTTGTTGATACGGTAGCTACATACACTGCAGTGAAGACAGCAAGAGGTATTTGCCACTAGAAAATCAAAACAAGAAAATCCAATATTAATAGACCAAAATCATTTAGTCCCCATCTCCCAACATATGCCATTCACCTTCACAGTAAGTGAATCTGAAACAAGGTGTCAATCTGGGATGCACCAGAAAAAGGCAGAGATATTCTCTAGCATCATCTCAACTGAATGTACAAATGGCCACATCACTGCATCATCACTCCTGATCCTGTCCATTTATTAATGCCACACAGGGGACAAGACCTTCACTGTTACAGGCGTGACAAAGAGCTTAATGGTTTTATTTCTATTGTGGGGCGGGCAAACAAACAATATTTCTTTCAAAGTTAATCCACCAGGACATTGCTTCCCTACTCCCAGAACTGCTTTTCTTCTCTGCCTGTTCAAGGCCTCCTCTGCTGGCTGCTTTTGCATTTGTAATGTGATCAGGAGCAGCTGAATGGTTCTGATGTCAGTTCCTTGAGTGCTTTTAGTAACCAGGTGTTGCTTCAGTTCATGGGGCAGTTCTGGAGTGTGCTGAGAAGCACCAAATATACTCTTAGCTCCAGAAAGGTATGTAAGGCTCTGAACAAACTCCTCATCTTCCGAACAGCTTAGACAGCTCTGGTGGGGGATGTCTGATCCAGGGCACCAGACAAAACTTACTTTAAAGTAAACTGTGAATTGAATGTGGAAGAGTTTTAAGGATTTCAGCACAAATCAACTTAATCTACTCACCTTCTACTACACCACCTAATTGTTAACATGGACACAGCCATTACAGCAACATTGAATTCCTACCAGAAATCTCTTAAAGAAATCATAAAGTTCACTTTCTCTTGATAGTCTCACCAGAGTTACAGGAATATATTTTATATTACAAAGAAATAACAGAAGGATCATTTGGTTTTACTGTCCTGCAACATTAAGGTATACATGTACACAAGCTCTTGTTAATGCATATTTAGGGTCCCATTACACAGCTTCTATTTACAAAAGCAATCCTTATCCCTGTATCAGAGAGGTCACTCGCAAAGCTTACAGGAGTTAAATTACTTGAGTTCATTATAACTAGTACTCATGAAGATTACTTTTCCTTTTAATTACTTTTTTAAATGTTAATTAACTCCAACATACAAAGTCACAAGAGAAAAATTCTCCTACAAGCAGTTTACAGTCAGAAGCAACAATTTGGATCCCATTGGTTTCCATTTCAAAAGTGATTATTTTGCAGCTTTACTGCAAATTGCTACTTTGCAACAACAAAGCTGAACATTTGCACTTCTTTTGAAGTGCAGTTGTGAAAACAGAACTGAAAAGAGACTGTTCACAGCTGCTCAGCTCTTCTTTTTGCTCACCATTTTGAGGGGCAGATGAAAGCCAAGGAGACTGCCTGGATGTTGTAAAGTGCTGAGGAATGGGAATGACAGAACAGGGAGCTCCAATCTGCCAGCCAAAATCTGTTGAAACGCTGAGCTGTAAGCATGACTGTATGGCAGCTGTGCTACCCGTGAAGAGCTGGACAGCAATACCAGTTCTGCCTCTGCTTAGAAGCGTGGCCTTCAGCCCTGCCACTGCCCTGCCACCTGGCTTAGCACCCAGCTAACGGTGCATCCATAGGCAAATTTCCAATATCAAGCAGAGGCAGGCACCCCAGCCATCTCAAGGAAACCTTAGACTACCCTATTTATATATAAATATACATATATCAGTATTTCTTATGACAGTGTTACAGGTTGCATCTTTGCAGGCAAGCTTTCTAGATATCCCTTAACTCCAGCTGAACCTCCTCTGTGCAAAGAGGAGAGCAATCAAACTCTTCCCTGTAAGCCTGCTTCCCATCTCTAATAACCAAGAAGACTAAGGCAGGGCTCATCTATTCCCTAACTCTTTTGCTCTTTTGAGACTCCTACCCTCCCTAAGAAAGGTTTATATACCATTCGTGACAACAAAACATTGCATTCAGTGGACATGTTTGTATATCGAATTTAAACACATATGTAAAGCTGCCTCTTCAGGATCCAGATGCAAGATGCCACCTGAAAAAAAACCAAAAAAACAAAACTGTAGTTTCAGGGGACATGAAGTTGGATCTTGTACATTGACCAGTTCACTATGATGAATTGTTTCCAAGAGAAACCATACACATCCAGGCTCTAATTGTGCAGCTGATTCACAGCAGCTACACAGCACTCCTCTGTTTTCAGCATCAACTGCTATCCCAAAAACATTCCCATGCTGAACAAGCAGTGAGATGACAGTACAAAACATAGTTTTGACCTTTGTTTCATTTTAGCTTCAATATCATAATCTCCAATAGTAACACAAGATGTCTTACTTATTTTTCACTGGAAGAAGTCAGGAAGCTGACTGTGGGCACAATTATTTCAATATTATTGACTCATTCCCAGTCAATATCTTCACCTGTGATACTTTCCCTGTTGCTGATAGTTGCTGAGATTGAACTGGTGCTGATACCAGAATGCTTCACCTAGCCCTCAACCTGCTCTCTGTCACAAGAAGGAGGCTACAAGTCACTGAAGAAGGCTACAAACCAGCATTATCCTGCCATGGATCCCAAAGGATGAACATCTCTGCCCGAGAGCAATTACTGCCCTAGAGAAATTTGAAATGTGGGGCTAGAAAAATCTGAACTTTAAGAGGCATGACAAGAAAAGATACTGTATTGTAACACATTAAAATGGTCCTATAATCTGCTTCTAATTAAGAACACAGCAGTACATTATACATAAATGATTTGATATTTTTTGTCAACTGTTTTGCAAGCTGCCTTAAATATACTATGATTGGTAATGCACCTACACAATGATTTTTTTTTTTCCTTCAAGATGACAACCAAAGAAATCACCCTAAATAGGTGATATAGGTCTATATCTCAACTGTGAAAGCCTATAAAACTATTTTTATATATCTGTAATTTGGTAGGAACTCCAATGGGCTGTGCTCTAACATAACTAAGGTCTATCTGGGGATGTGAGGAACTGAGAAGTGCAACCAAAATAGCAGAGGTTTAAGGATCAGATTAGCAAGAATATAGGCTGTCCCAAATCTAATAATGAAGAAATACAGTGTGTAAGGACAATCCTGCCATATGAGACTTTCTTCCAAAATCAGTTATTAGGGTCGAAGAAGAATATACCTGCTTGGCACAGGTTCCCCAAAGAGGCTGTGGAGTCTTCCATCCTTGGAGATGCTTATAAAAGCCATGTGGACATAGTCCTGGGCAACCAGCTCTAGGTGACCTTGCTTGAGCAGGGGAGTTGGACCAGATGATCTCCAGAGGTCCCTTCCAACCTCAACCATTCTGTGAAATATGTAGAAAGTGGAGGTCTTAGTTTTGACATACATATATATTGAAGATTATATACTATTACTACTTGGTTACAAATTACATCCATTGACTTTATAATTTCTGTTCTTCTCTGCAAACTTCACTTCTTTAGTTTGTTGAATTTTTAAAAAAAGAAATTCAAGACATGAAACACCTCAGCAACAGAATCTAACAGCACGTCCTGTGTGCAGAATTAAAAATGCATGGAGGGTAGCAGTGAAAACTGCATGAAGAAGAAAAAAAAGAATGTTAGCGCTTTCAGCGATACTAGCTGCCCAGCTCTAACAGTCTGCCTTCCATAGAGGACAAGCATTCTATTTTCACAGGTAATAGTCTATGGTAATAGTTGCCCAACTATGATAACAGCCATCAGTTGAGAAGCAAAGGCTACAAAAAGCAGCTGTTCTCACTGCATTAAAAAAACCTTAAATGAAGAAAGATTAACCTCAGCTGTACTGGAAAATACAGGCAATTTTGAGCATTATCTTCTGTCAGTATAGCACAGTGTCTCATTCTGATTTTTGGATCCTACAGTAAAATTAACAGTACTGATTTCAGGGTGCTTCAGAATGCCTACCATGATATGTTTTCATATTTAGCTACTGATAAAGCTTTCCAAAAAGAAAGGGCTCATAATCAAAACTATGAGAAAATTGTTCTCCTAAAACTGTGGTATTTTGAGAGATGTAAGGTACATGATCATTAATCAGCAACATTTCTAATGAACATTTATATTCTTTTGAATCGTTTTACTATGCTGCTTTTATAAGTAAGTTTTTAAGTCCAGAATTTTTTTTTTTATATATTAGTGTAAACCAGAGGATAGAAAAGATGTTTTTAATGTTGCTGTATTAATTGCTGTTGTGCTGCACATTTCTCCTTGGAATTGTTAAGTTTTGGTCACCTTCTATCATTAGATTCCTTCTAGAGTACAAAGGGTTCACTGACGGATGACAAAAACGATTAAAGGCATGAAAAGACTTCCCCCATATGAAATTAGCATGCTAAGGTTGAGATGTTTATATATGAGACAAATAAGAGAGGACACACCAGAACTTTACAGAATAATGAACATTATAAAAAAGAAAAATGGAGCGGAGATGCTTTTATTTGTCATGTCTCGTAATACAGGAAAGAATGGTTACTTCAATGGCTCTAAAAGCAACAAATTGAAGAGATAAAGGATTACTTTTTTCCTCCCTTAAACAACAGGTAGAGGTAGGGAGAAGATGAAATTTTATTCCATTAAGGAATATGAAATGTCAGACCTGAAGTTGAAAATGAAGAATATGAAACTTCTTAAGTAATAGCTTGGAAAAAAAATGAAAATATTCTTCAGAAGAATTGAAAAATCTGGTTTCCATTTCCATTTAGCAAAAAGAGCATAATTTTAAAACTGAACTTGTTTCTGAGCAAAAATGTAAATGTTTCACTCAAGACAAATTGAAGCATTTTCATGAAAGAACTTTTTATTTGGATTTTTTACATCATCAAATATATAATATTTTATGTAATTGAGTTCTAGGGAAAATAGTTGTTTTTTCTTCTATTTAGGAAAAATATATCCACTATGTACTATTAAGATCAAAAGAAGAAATGTAAATAAGGCTGAGAGAGGTTTTTTGAATTAGTAATATAAACAGGGGCTCTAGGTAAGAAAACAACAAGGCTTCTTAAATGTTTGTTAGCTCTGTCAGGTAATCAGACTAACTAGAATACTGAACTAATACTGCTAGCTGTTATTTTAGTTGAAGCACATCTCAGTTCACAGCTTCTAGGTGTTTTCTATCATACACCCCACCCCTGAATTATTCACTTTATAGGAAGGAAAAAAGGTGTAGGGCACAGTGCAAAACAGTACCTTGTGAGAAGAAAAGGTATCTTAAGGGCTATTAAAATTCAAGCTATATAACTCATTCAGTAAACCTACTTTTCCATGTTTACATCACTTACTATTAAAATGAGAAAGTAACCTTAAAGACAGAAAATACAAAATGAGATATGGCATTATGCAGCTTCACAGATTTTTTACTTCCTGAAAATTTTCCCTGTGAAAAATTCAGAATAAAAAAAAAAAAGGAAATAGAAAATCTACACATTCACATCTATTTTTCTTCTTTAGTGGTAAAAATAAATTTATTTAAAACAGTCCAAGTGAACTGCCTTGTTTTTTCAGCCTGAAAAATTTACCATTATTTTCAAATGGTCAAACAATTGTGTTTTATTTTGTGTAGAAGGAAAAGCCTTCCCTTGGCCAAAAAAAATTTTTACCAACTGTTTCAACTGACAACCAAACACAGAAACAAGCATTACATACCCAAGACTACAATTTTCTTCCACAACAAAATGTCTAATGCTCCCATTTAATGGTGTCATTAACAGCATGTTATGCCTTTTACTAAGTGTAGTTCCACTTTGTTTTGACTATCCTGTCATTATTAATTCATTTGGAATCTGCTGTAGTAATATTGATCATAATGAATTCACTTTATATTAATGTGCATGTCATACTCATTATCATGGGGATTTCTACTATAATTTTGCCTGAATGAAAACAAAACTAATTGTAAAAACAATTTGTTTGTTGTGATAATATATTAAAAGGGAAATAACCTGCCTCCATTTTTCACAGCACCAGGTGGCATGGGTACTGTATCCCTCCACAGATTCTTTTAAATGTGTTTTCGTCTAATCACATTTGAGCTACCCTGGTAATCTACACATTAGGGCTTGCTTCTTCAAAAAGACCTAGTACAAGCACTCAGTTCCTTACATACTCCCTTTTGACTTCAGTGGCGTCACTGATGCAAGATTAGAAAGCACAAGGACAAGTTGTAGGTATGACCACAGACTTTGTGTAACAGCAATCATTAGCAGCCCACAATTCTGTATGTAGAAAAAAAAAAATCTGTCTCAGGTAGGTAAGGAAAGAAAAGATGTTCTGAGTTTTATGCACAAAACCA
This sequence comes from Megaceryle maxima, assembly GCA_024605025.1. Classification (NCBI taxonomy): domain Eukaryota; kingdom Metazoa; phylum Chordata; class Aves; order Coraciiformes; family Cerylidae; genus Megaceryle; species Megaceryle maxima. The sequence continues at coordinate 35,309 of JANHGN010024189.1, forward strand.
ATGAAAGAAGAAATAAACATTACTGAAATCATGGCATGTATTATAGAGAAGTTAACCTTGTACCTTGCAAAGACATGCTGCCACAACTAAGCATGGGGGACACACCTACCTCATAATTGATGTTGCCTTTATATACTCTCTCCTTCACACAAAGTTAGAAAGGTTTTTATTAGAAGGGATGTCTAGAGATCTCCAGCCCAGCAACCTGCTGTGATCTTTTCATGTTAGGCCACTTAAGGCCAACTCTTCCACTTCAGGCCAGTACTTTCCTATTAGCCCTTTACTCATACTGACATGAACAGACCTGCTTATAGCTGCAACTGTCATTAATGTGCATTTTGTCCTGTAATGGACAAGCAGTTTGACCTCGTGATTTTCATCATCTTAGGTTTCTCTGTCCATACGGCTTGTTCAGTTCAAGCTGCCAGTTTCAGCTGTGAGTATATCTCCCTTGTGGGGTGGACCATCATTGCCCAACAGAGGGCACACCTACAAGGGTAAAAACACATTTCCAAAAACCAGGGAGCATTCAGATGGCCAGTTCCTCCTTCAGCTACTTGCTGTAAAGGCTTTCTCTGACTTAACTAGCCACATTGTGAGCATGTTTAAGGTCCCAGTGCTATAAAATTATCTGCTTTTTAATTGAAGTAACGCCTCCAAAGCCAGAGGTGACTTCCCTGGAAAACTCATCTGAGGACTCCAGATGAATTGTTCTTGGGAACACATAAGATTAACACATTGGACAATGAGAAGATGACAACTTGAGTCCTCATGAAGATTTTGGATCTTAGGTTCACAAAAATGAGCAACTTTAAACAAGAGACAAGTGCTTAGACTTGTGAAAGAGATGAAATATACATTGCAGCCCCAATCAGTCTTTCTTTAAAATAAGTCTATCTTAGGAACAGCTGTTCTTCGTAAAATTATTTTTGTGACAGCTATTTTTGCCATCATTTAAAAATTATTTGGATTGCTGAAGTTATTTATCCCCCACAGAGCTACCGTCAGGATGCGAACTCTTCTACGTGGAGTTGTTACAACACATAAGCACTAGGAGGATAAATTTACAGTTAAACAGATGTCATTAACATTGAAAATTTTCCTTCGATATAAAAGGCTCACAAGTTGTAGTACTATTTTAACCATTAACCACTAGAGAATTAAAGTGCATTTTAGAATAAAATCCCTGTCCAAATTCACTGGAGAAGTTGTATATGTTTCCTATTGCCAGTAGTGGAAAAATGACAGCAGCAGTGGCCTAATTCCTATGCAAACCTAGGTCCTATTTTCCTGAACATGTACAAGTGGAAAAGCACACACTCTGAATTCAAGAGCTTTGAAGATCAATCAAATTAAATTTATACCAAAAATAAATCACCAGGAAATCTGAAGTGGACTTTAGCAGAAAAAAAGACAGGGGTATTTATAATTTAAATGTAAAACGGAAAAAAAAAAATCAAGAGCTTTATGAAAAAAATTAAGTTTGTCTTCAATTTATACTCTTTGTTAGGTTGGGCACATTTCTATGTAGTTATTTCAACCAGCATGAAAAACAATTCTGCCTCTTACTGCAAGCTGATAGTTTTATGTAAGACTGATTCTTATTTAACCTCTGGCTAACAAGCCTATTTACTATCAGTGTAATCTCCAAAAATAAAATGAAAATAATCAAGTAGGTGAACAAGTCAGTACCAACTACCAGCCATATCCAATGATGCATTTCACATACAGCCTAATATATCGTTGACATGCTCTTAGCCTCCTTGGTTCTACAGCAAAGTAATTTTTAGTCCCAACATAAACCAGCCCATACTGCATAGAAGCAATTACTCACGTTCAAGGGTCTGACCTCTGCTGTGTCAGAGGTATGTATCTTGGAATGAAATTTTAACTGGTTTAGAGGAACCTTAATATTCAGAAAGCAGAAACTAGGTCTGTGTGGAGAAAGACAATTACACTTCTTGGAAGATTTCGGTGGATTTTTTTAGGTAGAAAACTGGGCTGCTCCCAACCAGCCTCCTTGTTCACATCAGGCAGGACAGACACTCATGAAATTCAATGAAAAGCTAAAGGTTATAAATGTTAAATACTTCCATTATAAAAATGTTACTTTTCTACAGGATAGACTGCAGCCGTCCTGGGTTTGGGCTATTCCTTAATCTCTGGTGTTACTCAAAAACCTCCATCTGAAACACTAAGTTCATCTATTTCCCAGTATGTCAAGAGCAGCCCTACAGCAAGTTACAGTGATGGTTATGTTTCTTCAATACAGCTCCTTCATGTCCTTTGCTAATTATTCCCCCCAAGCTTTCAGTTTTTGCATAGCTTAGACATACCTCACCCACTATCCACATAAGAAAGGGCAGCTCACGCTCACCCTAGAAGGCTGGTTGGTGTCCCCTATTCTTGGACAGCCAGTAGGTTCCAGAAGAAGCCAAAAGTGTGGATAACATATGAGACTATAAGCCTAGATTCTGTGTCAGGCACTCATCTGAATACTTAACACTTCAAAATGCTAAGCCATAACATTGAAAATATTTACTAGTTCAAAATAAGGCTTCCTTCAAATTCAGAACAAAATCTTAGTATTTCAGAATGCTGCAGTAAAAGAAAAGCTTTGCAGTTTCAATTCAGGTGGCCCACACAGCATACTACTCCAGAGCTACAGAGGAGTTGCAGGTGTTTGCTATCACATCTGTCTTGTGTGGCTAAGGACTTAAAACAAGCACAAGAGGAAAATCAGCCAAGTTTATGACTGGGGTTCTGGCATGCTTCCTCCAGGTCCACCTCTGTGCTGTCCAGATTGTGATAAATCAAAAGGCTTTCTGAAATTGCCATTTCAGTCTACAGACCAATTCAGGTTAAACAACTATCACCTCATGTTTTTCCTAGCAAGGACTAAAGCACACTGGTGTGTTAGAACCAGAAAAGACCTCCCAAGCCAGGACCCTAAAAATGCACAGCTATTAAGCAAAATTAAGTAATTAGACCACCTTGTCAAAGGAAGTATATGTTAATGACTACCTGGATACATTTCTGGTTTGTTTTTCAAAGCAATAAAGGGATGTGTTTCTAAAGGGTGAATTGAAGTTTTACCCCAAGTAACTGTGCCCAACAGAAATGATGATCGCTCAATTCACACAGTGAAATTATATGGTTTACATTATGTAGAAGGTCAGACCAAATCTTCAAAGAGGTTTCTTTTTCTCTAAAAAAAAAAAAAAAAAAAATCAATAATTCTATTGGCCTCTGAGGCAAACAATAAAAGTGTGTGAGAAAAGCAAATACCTCTAACTTTTGAATGATTTATTTAAAAATTAGTCTATCTTCAGATGAATGCCTTTGCAAAGCTTTTAATGTGCAATTTCTGAGATGTATATTAGAAGGGGAGAAAGAAACAAGTAGAAGCTGGGGAAAACAGTATTTTTTAGATTTTTGACATGAAAAATCCCTAAAATGGTAACAACAACAAGAAAAAAAGCTGTGGAAGTGCTTGCATAATTCAAGGAGATGAAACAGTTCCCCAAACAACTGTCAAATTGTAATTTAATCATCAAAGTTGTTATCATACAATACTGTAATATGAACACAAATGTCTGTGTAGTATTAATACCTATAAGTGTGGGTCAAAGTAAAATATTTTGGATTAAGTATCAGAATCAACAGAAGGCTATTTCTACTGCACACTTCAGATATTTTGGTTTATATAGGGTACTGAATGCCTGCCTTTTTCCCTAACAGAAAGGACTACAGAATTTCCTTCAATCCTATGGAACTTTCAATTCAATTTAGACCCAGCTTGTTAAGGAAGGCATACAGACATAATTACGCTGTACTATCCACTATTGCTTTTTTCATGTTGCAATTGATGTTTCCTGGATAAATTCAGGTCATACAATCTATGGCAAACCCAATTAACATTCAAAAGATAGAAAAAGAATGTTTAGTCAAATACATTTTCTAAAACAGTCCGGTGCACTAGCTGTGTATATTTAATGTTAAAATTCCTTTGTTGCCTTTTCCTGTTCTCCTCTCTTATCGTTGCGTGTACCAAGCCTGTAAGGAAAATGTGGCATAGTCTGATAAATGCTAAAATGTTAAATATTAAAAATTACATTTGTCAGCTATATTAGATTTCTCAGGTCTTACATGGCAAAGAATGAACACGGCCCCACAGGAATCCTTTCTGGTGATGGAGGCTGCAAAGATGGGCACACAGGATGTCTCATACTCAACCGTTCCTTCGGCAGTGGTCATACAACTGTGATCCATTTTTCTGTGATGTTTTGAAGCCAAGGTCCTGAAGAAAGCTTTTCATGGACAGCACTCGCAAACTCCAGCAGATTCTCACTCTTAAATCAAGACCTCAATTTTAGGATTTAAAGTTCATACTGTCTGTCTGCTGAGTGGAGTTTGACTGAGAATCATGTACTTTATCCTATTTCAATCCCTTTTTTCCTATAATGGAAAGTTTGTCCCAAAAATATTATCCAGCCACAAAGGAAATGAAGTCACGTACAAATAAAGTAAAATCTTTTGTAATTTGTTCCCTTGACAAATGATTTTTTCACTATCTTCCACTTCAGTTGACATTTGGTTCATTCTTTCACTTTGTACTACAGTTTGAGTTATTTATTTATTTTTAATTTATTTTTGTGGCTTAAGAACATAAGTTAACAGGAAAGTAAAATGAAAAGAAGCATCTTTTATACATTGCTGACTGAGATATTGTAATATGATGATGTGAATCCAGCTAAAACTAATAAGATTAGGCTCAAGTGACTGACTAGGTCAAAATGTAAACTTTATTTTCTATTTATGCCATAACAATAGAATGGGCTGAGAAAACCTTAAAGGAAAAAGAAGAAAAGCAGCATGCTAATCACCAAAGCCTTACAGTAATCCCCAGGGCTGATTAGCTTTCAGTCACTTTCTGAATCATTTGACTTCTTCTAATAAGATTAAGCCAGGCTTTTTTTTGTTCTCATCATCATTCAAAAGGTCATATTGACTATTCACCTCTCTAACACTGTAATTCACAAGGACTTTAAATGAGCCATGGAACCAGCTTTAGATAAACCTCACCAACAACATCTGAACCACGTACAGGCAATGAATTATTGCAGGCTATGTGATTGGTCATATTAGTGTCACTCGTTAAGACCCGATTCTAAACCCTTACCCATGTGAAATCACTACTTGTCTAACTCATGACTGAAGACAGTTATGATTACTGATGAGAAGTGGTATTTTTAATATGCAAAAGCCAAGGATTACTGTTTCCTCTCCCTTAACCCTGTCATACCAAATTTACCACTGCTTATTTCCAACTGACTCAAATGCAGCTCCTCAGAGTCAGTGACTAAAACAGAGATAGCTTGCCCATCAGAAAGCTGTGTCTCCTGGTACCTTTGATGAAAGTAACTCTGCTGAAAGTGAGCTTTCACAACTCAGTGACTGGCATTTCTGTAAACGTCTCTACAAATATTCTCAGGAAGGTCACTTCACTTAATTGATGTTCCTGCTCTTTTTGTTATGTGAACTTTGGGGCCCAACATGGACCCTTTTTCTTTTCTTAGAGGAGGTATGCACCTCAGTGAGACACTCCTGAAATTGTTCAAAACTCACTTTTTCTTTTCCCTTTCTCCTATTTCTTAATAGCAATAAATAGACTGCTATTACCTAATCATATCCAGCTAGGATCTTAGAAAACAAGATATGACTCCTCACAGTAAAAAAGAT
>JANHGN010024189.1:45275-66504 GCA_024605025.1 Megaceryle maxima
GCCATTCCTTCTTACAGTGATGTTTTCCTGTCTTGAGCACTCAGCAGCATGCAGTAGCACTCCTACCCAGGGGAAGACTTGCCATGCAAGGACTTAGCAGAAACTCCGCATTTCTCACAGCAAAAGTACTCATCCATTCCCTTGAATTTGGAACACAAAATAAAGGTGTGGTCAGTGCCCCGACAAACAGCCACGTTAGGTAAATGGTCACTATCTTTGACTGAAAGCTTTTTCTTAGCCATGCTTCTGCAACAGCGGACTCTTCTGAAAGCTCACCACATCTAACCAAGACTACTTGGAAAGCAGCACAGATGCAGTTCTCCCCTTGGGACTGGAAACAAAACAACCTGTATCAGCTCTCAGCTACATCACATAATGCATCTTAGATTTATGGCATTGACAATGAGGGCAAAAGTTTTTGAGCCTTAGATGCAAAACATTCCTTCTCTTCGAGACGTCACACCTAAGGAACACACTTTAATACACATACTGTCCCAAGGCATTACAGTCTCTTACTATTTATAAAATGGAAATGTTAGTAATAACCTACCCTACCTACTGGAGTATAACAGAGAACCCAAAACCTTTCTCCTCTCTCCCTTATCACCTCTGCCTCCAAAGTGGAGAGAGAGGGTGCTTTATTTCTACAAGGAAGAAGACTGTTCTCATACCTGCTGCACCCTCCTTTCATCGGGATGCAGTAAAAATTATGATCCCAGCTTTATTCTAAGCATGTGTTACATCATTAGGGATATATGAATGCCTAAAGATTATTTTAACTTACAAATGAGAGAAAATAAAATACTGCAAAATTAATCACTAAAGATTCAGAGGACAGAGAAATCAATATGAAACTCAGTGTTGCACACAAAAACACAGACAGCTGAAAAGTACCACAAGTAGAAACCATTACAATTGTTTTACTATCTGTAGTAGTAATTTTTTTTTTTATGATAACAACAGAGATTCCAAAGCTATGTGCCCTCTCTGCTAAGGGTTTTTAAATACAGTATCTTTATGGGGAACAGAACAAATGCCACAGTAAGAGGAAACAGTGAAATAATAAACATTTGCTTTTAGTGAGACACCATTTAAAACTGAACCTTTATTAGTCAAAAAAGTCAGGACTCATTAGTTATGTTCTGCCAACTTCAATGAAAATATTGTCTAATCATTTATTTGGGAAATGAGCAGTAATCTGCCAGGCACCACCACATCTTGGAGCAAAAGCTTAAGAGGGACAGGAAAAATGCAGTTCCTAACAACCACAACTCCAGGTGGCAGAGTTATCTCAAAGAGTAAATCTCATCAGTGGCTAAGGAGACGCTGTAATTACCACAAAACAAACAAAGACAACTTCTAAGCCATAAAAGTTAACATGGCTATAAAAGCCTCTGTATTTACAAAGGGGAGAAACAGAGGGAGATATAAAGGAAAGCCAAAGGGAGTATCTAACAAATTACACTTCAATTTTTATCCTAATGGTAATCAGTTACAATAACACTGGGGTTATTTAAACCTCTAAATAGTTCTGTCATTTCAAACTGTCTTGGTACATTCAGATTATGTACAATAAAATATTTTCCATCTGACTATTTCTGTTTAAGTATGCTGCAGCTGTCAGTATTGGAACAAGGTGCTCTTTGCCTCTGTATGCTCTATTTCAATACAGATTTCTACTGTAGCTCTGCACACCACTTTCCCAAATACACTGGCCTTATATATTCCAATAAAAGACAGAATTAATAGAAGAAATCCTTTGTTTCAACTCTGATGGGAAAAGAAACAAACAAAAACAAAAACAAAAAAAAACCCCAAACCACAAAACAACAACACAACAAAAACAAAGACAGGGTTTATGAAACACTTGTTTATCTAACTCAGCATGACCAAAAGAATTCAAGATAAGTAAACCACCAAAAATTAGGAAAAAAGGTTAGATTGAATGTGAGAGCGTTACACTTATTTTAAAAGTATCTTTCGAAGTATCCAGATGTCTGAAAAGTTGTGGATATACTTTGGTTTGATTCCCAAGTTTAATTTTACTTAAAGACTAAAGTTTCAGAATATATTAATTTTCAATAGGCTAAAATACAATAATATAAATTTTGATTCATTTTCCAAGGAGCTTTGAAATTTAGCGGCTCAGTTGACATGGCAGTTTGACTGGAAAAGGATACTGCTTGCGATAGGGAAAGATACCTTAAGTAGCAGAGCAGCATGACTTTCAAAACAATCAAATACCAAAATTATAGACAAGAGAGAGAACTTTGCAAGTCTTTCTGTGCTTGTTCCTTTTCTCTGCAGTTCACTTTATTACTACGTGATTTTTTGATGTTACATTAAAAACAACTAGGTATTTCCTGGGCATTGAAGTCCTTACTCTCTCCCTCTCTTTTTCTTCTAGTCTCCAAGATACAGTGTTATTTGATAGACTAGAACTATTAAAAAACATACCTGAAAGTAAGTTTTTAATGTGCTGGTGAATTTCAGCAATGTGAAGGAGGCTCACTGCCATTTTCATTTTCCTATTTTTCAAGGAATTTTCCTACTTTAGCTTTATTAATAATACTTGTGTTTATTTTATGCTTTACCTGCTTTATTGTTTAAAATCATGTAATACTAAACTATTTGAGGAGGGGTTTTCTACTATTAATTGTGAGGGTAAAACAAAAGCTCCTGTTCACATGGGTTTAATTTCATACTCATTTTGGTTGCACAGGAAACAGTGTATTGTCTAGGTATGGAGAAAAACAGACTCTTTATCCTCTGTAGTTGTTCATGCTTCTTTTGCTGCCTTTTCCCTGACGCACTGGTAGGCACATTGATGTTTTCTCCTTTTCTTCCACAGGGTGTGTGTGTCTGTGTTTGAATAAAAATCTTGCTGGTTCCCATGATGCCCACTGTCTTCAGCATGTTTTGATCCAGCTAAATACAAAACTATGTATTATAACTATTTTGCTATGTTTTCTAATGTCTTAGTGTAGAAGTTCGAAAGAACTTCTCTACTAATAATCTATTTTTAACAGATGCATACTTACTGGGTGATTGCAGATGTCAATGTCCTGCTGAAAGGAAAACAACTCTGCAACATCCCAACTCCAGGAAAAGCTGAAAGGTGTCCTCATTAGACACCACAGTATCCTCAGAAGTACAAGACACGGCAAATCCCAGCTGCAGAAGTTCCTCAGGCAGCACTGCAACACCACAATCCACCAACTGTGAGTCAGGAAACAGTATGATTTCCCTTATTTCCCTATGTGAAAAAAATCACTAGTCTATCATTTCCATTGGTTATCTTTATATATCCACACATATATAAATACATAAAATAATATTGCTTGCATGAATTTTACATATATTACATACTTTTTAGAAACTGACACAATCCTTTCTCAGTAGCTGCTAGCTCAGAGGATGCTTGTAGAAAAACTAGATACCAAAAAATTCTTTAGGTTGTGAACATATAACACACAAGTGATTTAAGGTGTATTTCTGATTATTTTGTTCAAAAGAATAACTGAAGAACTCCAGATATGCATATTCACTTCAGGGAAGACTGAGAATGCTTTTTTTTTTTTGCTAGCTTTTCTAACAAAGCCATAAACAGAAACAGCTCCAAATTATATATTGGATCATTCTAAGTGAGAGTTTACACTCCATAGGTGATATTAGAAGAATGATATTACTGTCTGCTACACACACTTTTCAGTGAGACTAGCTGACTTTTCTGCATTGTTTTGCTTAGAAATACAGAAACCCATTTTAATCTTCTCTTACCTTCTAGCAGATAAATTCATGCTATATTAAAATTCTTGCAGTGACTAAAACCTTTTGGCAGTAAACTGTCTGTATGACTTCAAGTTTAGGTAGACATTCCTCTGATAACTATGATTCTAAATCTTTGCTTTTCACAGCTACATTTTATCTATTTTGCTGAAGCAGTAGATGCAAGGCAGCCTGATCCCAAACAGTAAAGGCATTTACTTTGGAGTACCGTCCAAAAGATTAATTATTTGAGGACTGAAGTTTGTACAAGAACACAGATGTCTACAGCATAGTACTTTAAATATTTTCAGAAGGATGACTATATGGCTTCCAGAGTGAACACTGTATGTGCTAACGTGTCTCTTTAGTGACCCTAATTAAGCAAGCTTCAGTGTATATCGATCTAAATATTCCAAATTAGCTTCCTACCTACTTTACGGCTGTACAATTAAAATAACATTGCAGCTTATTCTAAGTAACAGCATCTGCTTTTAAAATAAAGATTTCATGGTAAATGAGGAGTTATGCAAATTACTATCCACATTTTTAGTGGTTTGTTTGTTTGTTTCGGTTTTAATCTAGCTTGTCCCTTAACCACACCAACTTCTTCCCCGTTGATTTTAATTGATGGTTCTATCTTCTAATTATCTTACTTCAATAGAGTCCAGGTTGGACTTGTAATATAATTTCATTATTTGTTTTTAATTAGGACAATTACTGGCAATTGACCTCGATTTAGCAGCTTTTAAATTAAATGTAGTTGTCTCTGCTGTTTAGTTTATTAGGCAAGAAGCAGTAAAGCCTTTTGTTGCCTCCCTTCAGGCTCAGCCCTCGCACCCATGCTGGGCAGCTTCCTTGGCACTCGCTTCATCCTCCCTGCAGAGCCGCACCTTTAAGCGCCCTGGGAAAGGGCTGTAGCCCTTGTTAGGGAGAACTATCCCTCGTTTAACTCTCCCTTGCAGCCAATCGATTCGTCAGATCAGAGGCACCTCTTTTGTAAGAGTCCCTCTGAACTGCTGCTGACAGGGTTCGGCCAGGGTCATCTGCCTTATAAATCAAAGGCAAAGACAACATAAAGGAGAGGGCTAAGGATTAGCACAAGCAGTGAATAGAAACATGTTTGATATAATCATCTTCTAGGTTTTTCTATGCCAACTCCCTCCAACTACTCTCTCCATGACATTTAGATTAATTTGAAAAGTTTAAAAAAAGGAAAGACAAAATGGGCTTATAAACCATTTATATCTAGACAGCTGGAAGACTGGCAAGTGAAATCACAGTGGTCCGCAAACAGCAAAACTTCAGAAAGATTAAAGGCTATCAACCTCTGCTGTAAGATATCAATACTGGTAGACCCAAAACTGTATTAAGGACTGAAATACAATCTGAACTGTAATGATACAGGTTTGGATGCCTCTTTTTCAACAAGCCAAATAATGTAAACATGGATAGAAGACACAATTTAGGGGATACTAAACTATTCTACGATTGTAAAGCCAAGTCTTGCTGTGTGTAAGCCCTGTACCCTATACATCAGAAATTGCAAACTCACCCATATAAAAAACTTGAAAAGATTCAGTGTATGTGTTCATAATTGTCAGCACTTTCTGACAGTACTTGCTAATGTGAACCTGTGAATTCAACAGACGTACAGAACAAAATACTTTATTGACTGTCTAAAAGCACTGGACCACAGGTGTAAATTAAGGCTTGACCTAAGGCTTACTCATATTGATAAAGTCACTCTATTAAATTTACTGGATTCTGACTAAAGTCATGTAAGAGCACATGAAACAGAGCACTCTCTTCCTGCAGGTAGCTCACATGATACCCTATTGTTTTACAAGAAACACACTGGCCCCAGCAACCTGTCTCTGGAACAGAAGAAATTGCCCAGGTATTTTCTCCAAAACTTCTCTTTAAAGGAAGTTTTCTTTAGCAAGGCACATTCTGGAATTATTTTACCCACTGTGCTGTATTGCTGAGAGTCCTGCCACACCGTTTATTTGCAGGGCCTGTGCACACATCTGCAATGAGCCTTGATGAAACAATAGGCTTCACTGTTTCCCAATCTCACATTATATTCTATTTCCTAATATAGAAAAAGCTGGCAAAAAGGTCAGCTCCTGTACATCAGAGGAAAGCAAATGTCAGGTCACAGAGAAGCAGGGGACTCCAAGAAGCTGCTGGCTGATGGGCTTGCATGATTTGGGAAGCATAAAAGGGCAACATCTTTAAGAACAGTTCACAGCTAGGGTTTACACAGCGGCACCTGCAAAGCCATTTCCATAGAGTTCACTGTGCACTGTGACCAAATATAATTTGTTCTGCTGAGCTGAGTCTCTTCCCATGGTCAGCTGGCATTTTCCTGTAGCTAACTGGAATACCCAGCCCACTGGCCTGGAACTAAAAGCAGTACAATAGGCTGCCACTGTTGCAGGAAGAACAAACTTTTCACAATCCATTCAGTGACAGAAAGCAAAAGTGGCAATAATCCAAGGACAGTAAGGGAAGGGACATCTTAACTTCTCAGGATGAAACATAAAATAGCTCAGATGCCAAAGTATGTTGGGGCTGTTTGTAACAGAGATACCTCAACACACTAGACTCCACTGTGGTCAAAACTGCAAAATGCAAAATAAAGAAATCTCCAAGTATAGAGAAATTTTAAAATTAAAGCTAACAAAGACAGAACACCCAGGAAAAATCTCAGACTGTGGAACTGTTATTCTTCCATGTATACTATAAATATGACATAAAACTAAACAGAAGAATAATTTTAGCTAACTACCTACACAGAAAAATAAACTTCCTAGTAATCCTGGTAGAGAAAAAAAATAGGTATTCGATCCAACTTGATGCTGCTTTTCATTTCCCCTCAATAATTACCACTAGGAGACTACATAATGGGTGGCCACTCATGAAGTTCATCTCCACTGTAACATAAGAATGATCACTTACTATGATTTGTTTACAATGGAAAACTGTCAACTACAGTAGCACAAGCTACATGGCACACAGCTAAGAACTGGAAAAAACATGCTTTATTTCACCAATAGAAATGTTGGTTAGTAAAGCACACATATATGTGTCCATCTTGATTCTGAAGGATAAGTGTATAAAAGATGTGTGATGTATTTGTAAAATGAAAAAATTACCTGAACTCTGGCAACAATCAACTTGAATCCAAAATCTTTATTTTCTAAGTGCTAAGCTCTACTGCAGCTAGAAACAGTGGGAGGTAGGCAAGCATCTAAGTCCAGACCAGCACACAGATTTACATTACTTAATTGAATTCAAGTTTGCTAATTACATGACTCTGAATGTTTTCTACATGTATGAGGTGACACAAAAAAGGAAACGCAGGAACTCAGTCTCTCTGTCTGGAGCAGATTATAGCAGTTCTCTACAAAATCTACTAAATCTTTTCTAAAGAGGGGCTGAAGACTGTTTAATATGTTTGATATTCTGAAAACTAGTGGTAGGATCTGTCATCACATACCACCTCATTCTGTGCAAACAGAAGTTAGAGTAATCAGTGATAAGAATATTTGCAATACTGTGCATGGTTCTGCAACTAAGTGCATTTGCAGAAAGGTCACAAGGAGGAAGAAGGTGTCTAGGATGAAGTCTACAATATCATTACCTATTATTAATTTCCTTCAAAGAATTTTCAAAAAATATCTGGTCTTCTACACTGAGGCATTGCTTTGACTGACTTTTTGCACAATGGAGGTTAAAACAAACAAACAAACAAACGAGGCCATACAGTACTTAAAATCATCAGAAAGTTTTTTTGGCTTAGTTTCAATAGGTAACAAATGACAAGAACCTTTCTAGCCTTTATCCAGACCAATACATTAAAAAAGCTAATTCTCTATTGCTCCCTCATTCCTCACAACCAAAAAGATTTTACTAAACATATCCACCAAAAATGTTTTACATTACATCCACCCTATGCAACAGGATTTAGGTATAGTTCAATCTACTACAGATATAGGTACTACTTTAACTACAGAAATGCCCCACTTGAAAGAAAAAGCAGCAAAAGCAACTACTTCTATTTTGAGACAAGGGAAAATGCATCCCTAAGATGTTTTTATCAGTAGATGCTTTTACATCCGTGGATGTTGCATTTTCACATTTCTGCTTCTCTTCAAGCTTAAGTGGAGAAACTATGCTTTTGCCCAGCAAGGGGTAATACTGGAAAAAGATATTTAGAAAATTGAATGGAAGTGAGGGAGTGGTTTGTGTCCTTTTTGTAAAGGAAGTATTTATCGGTTGTTTTACCTCCTAATTTAAAAGGGGCTCCCAACTAGGTCTGGTACTAATTTTTTGTAGTGTTCTGTCTCACACAAAAGTAGAAATATTGGCCAGGAACTACAAATGACCCTGTTTGTTTAAAAGTCATAGAACCTAAAGAAAACAACTGACACAACAAACCACTTCTAACAGCTGGTAAACATTCTCATTGGCAGAGTGCTGAATATCCCTATTCAAACAGAATAGCTAAAGTGTGAATTTACAGGCAAGCATATGAGTAGTTTATTTCTTTTTAACATAAATGTTATGAAGATAGAACAATTAAATGCTGAAAATCTAGTGCATGCAAAATCAGGGCACTTCTGAAAAGAAAATTAAAAAACCTTTTATGATTTGAGCTCATCCATAAAACCAAGGATTTCACAACAGGATTTCTGACCCTTCTAAATTAATAAAAAGCCCAAATCCCCAAGTAAATGAAAAGAACAAATAAAACTGATCTCATCAACAAAAAAAAAAGTCCTGCTGAGATATAGCCTTGATTTCTGTTACAATTAGAAACTGTAAGGAATTAATCTCTAAACATTTCTGGCATTCCACTGTAACCCATTAGTCAATTCTGTGTAGTGGTACCACAACATAAAATCACAGTAGTCTTTTCTTCTTACAATGAAATGGCACTTTTGTATAGCTCCTGGAAGAAAAATATAAAACTCCTCCGAAATCACCTCCTCCCCTCTTTCTTCCCTGAAAAACAAACTCCCAAAACCTTCACTTATCATTAGGAAGCAAATTCCCTTCCAAGCCCTCCTGAATCTCTGAAGAAAACCTCCACTGTGAGACAATAACCTTTTCATTGGGAAGAATGATTCAGAAAGACAGATTTCAATACTTGGTAACCAGCAGCTGGTCAGCTGACGGGATAGACACCCTCACAGTACACACACACAAAATACACACTTGATGCAACAGCAACCTGCATGTGACAGCACATTCATTTTTTAATACAAAATACTTAAGATATGGATGCTACATGCATATAACAAATTTCTTCTGGCATCAGTTAAGTGTGAAAATTATTATTTCAAGACCTGATTGAAGAATTAACGTCAGCATTTGCTTAGGACCCACCAATAAATTGCATCTGAGAAGCAGCAGGGGTAACCTTGGGGAACAAGATTTTCAGATGTGTCTCTAGGACACTTACCATTGCATTATCTTGTCCTATACTGTTTTTAAAACACCATCACAACCACCACATTGGTGTGCTTTTCAAGCATCTGCCACAAACCGTTTCATCTCTCCATCTCCAAAATAAGTGGAGATCATTTTTTTTGAGGAATGAGCTTGAATCAACAGCAAAAGAGAAACAAATAGACTCCTTCTGAGCATACATTTCTTGCATAATCACGGCAAAGAACAAGAAAAAGTTATTCAGCAATTTAGTCCACATGCTGCCAGTACGGGAGAAGGTAGAGAAATAAGTACCCAATTCCTGTTGACTTTTCTGTGCCTATTTCTACACGTTTGTGTAAATTACTTCCTCCAGATGATTCACCAAAAAGTACCAAAAAAAAAGTCTGAAATTGGGAATAAATGGCAATCATATTTTCTCTAACATTTAATAATATAATTGATCAATGATAATATATCCATCTCTATAGACATTGTACAATATAAAAATGATCACTCAATATCATTATTTTTGGGTTTGAATTCCAAAAATATTTGTGCACTTGTTTTTCAAAAGCTGGTTCCTTTCCAGTGCACAGTTCAGATTAAATGCCAGGGAAAATTAAAGATCTCGAAGACCTCATGAACATATGAACAGTTGCACCGCCAGGCATAATTGTTTTCCAATGCATAGCTGGCTGCCATTTAGCACATGCCCTGGTAGAAAAGGTCACTATTTAAAAATAAAAAAAAATTCCTCACATCTCCCATTAAAGCAAGCAGCCCATATGCTAGTCACAGTAACACAGTAATACGACAAAGCATTAATGTATTTTCTGAAACAAGTTGCCTTTGCTTTCACTGTGTATAGTCGTACTTAAATTGTGAAGGTATTAATTAATCAGATCATATGTGAGAAGAAAATCAATACAAAAATGAACAGATGTAAGATATTCCTGACCATTAATCAACCACATCCTTATTCAAATTCGGTAATAGCTGATCTAGTAAAAAAGTCAATTTACAAATATCATCTCAATACTTAACTTCCTCTCATTTTAAAGCACAGAAGAATAGGCAAGAACCTGTTTCACTGGATAACCCTGAAAATAGGTGAGTTTAAACTGGGTGCAATTTAGTAACACAGAGCACCACAGATTCCTCAAGTTTGGGAACGGGTTACATGTTGCCTATAAAGGAAAAAGTGGGCATTGCCTCAAACCTGTTGTCACCCAGATGTCTTGGACGAATCAAGAATCAGAAATAAGCCACATACAACTATGGTGTTTAGATACTCCTATCACAAAAGCTTTATTAAATTAAATGTAGAGACTGATATAAAATGCAGTGTTCATAGGAAAAAAGAAACCTTACTGAGGGAAGGTAGGTTTTGACCTTAGCGAAGCAACAAGTTATTTACTAATTAGTTAAGTGGAAAAGATGACTCCTAGTAAAATAAAAGCAACATTCACACATTTACAGAAGGGACACAACCTGTACTCCAGGACAGAGTAAGTCACACTGCCTCATCTCTATAAGGAGAGAATTTGAAGGACTCTGGACTGAAAAATTAATCTCGATTGTGTACAAGTCTGCCTGTAATTTTGTCAAGTACTTTGTTTCATCTCAGTTAAGTTCTGACCACTGCTTACCTGGAAGACTTGGGAGGATGGAGCCATCATTTAACAGGAATGGGTTACTGCGTCTTTGCTGTTGCAGTGAAAGAATGTTCAAGCCACATGCACACACCCCTGTCCCAAAACTATTTTCCTGATCTTCCACTAACCCTTCTTCTGGTCCCAAGGCAACACATTTAATGTAAATGTAGAGATGATAAAGCATCTGACACACTTAGAAGCAAAGGAGACAATTTATGACATGAAGTGTAAAAAGGGATAAGGTGACTGGGAATGAAAACTGATGGGAACTGAAAAAGGGAAACTGGGACTGTTGTGGTTGGCAGAAGATGGTAATTATGTGGGCAAAGTGACCAGGATTGGAAACTGGCTGGATAGGGAAAAAACAGCAATATAGATGAAAAGGCAGTACTAGAAAAAAAACACTGAAATCATCTTGCCAAAAAGCCTGGGTTAAGGAGCTGAGTCAATATGGGAGAAATAGTTAAATATAAGAAGACAGCACAAACAACTAGAAAAACAGGGGTAATGATGTACAGATCTTAGAGCTAGGACAGAAAAGATAACTAAGAAACCTGGGATGAAAGTATGAATTTTGTGCTTGAAAAGTATAACCCTATATTTTGTCTTGTATTTGCCTACCACAGCATACTGTTTGCTACAACTCAGAGTTTAGCCCTTAACACTCCTTCTGTCACCAGATAACTGACTGATAATATGCGTTTAACATGTGTCTTAAATAATCCCAAGTTCCAGTACAACCTCAGGGTCAAGGGCATATATTTGCTTTCCTGGTACAGAAGACACACAATAAATCTTTAAGACTTCTAAAAAGTGAACATCTATTTATACAACCTATATAAGAAAGCTTTGAGCTGCTACAATTCCTGTTTTGTTTTTCTTCCCCTTCCCCTTAATTTCTGTGACCTTTTCTGAAGTCTTCCAAAATTCATTCTCACTCCACACTTCTAACACCATGTGATGTACTTCAGTTTCCTTAATGAGCAAACAGAGATGAGAAGAATAGCAATGTGCTTAATGTTCAGCAGGAATTTATAACTACACCATCAAGTCAGTCATGACCTTATAAATTTCCATCAGTAGCTCTCCAGGGCTAGCTCCGAAGTATAATAGTGAAAGAATTCATATTCAAATACACTGTCTATTAAGTCATCTCCTTCAAATATTATTGCTACACTTGCTTAGCTATTACAGTTTACTGTTACTTATGTAATAAGTAAAAGACTATGAAGTTCAACAGTGAATCAAAAAGCTGAAGACAAAGTAATAAAATTTCCATTTTGTGTGAATACAATTTACTAACACCATAACCATGCTGCAACACATTTGCATTATTTGGATATGGCATTTCTGGACAACAGAGGCTCTCAGTTACTTCACTCCAGTCAAAGCAGAACAGAGGTGAAGAGGACAAAGGCCTGGGATAAAGCAAAGCAGTCCTGAGTCCAGTAGAATCAGGAGACAGTGAAAGAACTGCTTATTTCAGCCACAGCCAGAGCACAGGGGTCCTCTAGATACCTTTTCTTATTTCACCCAGTTACTCTAAATCAAGGACTCAGAAATTACTTCCCAAACAGCAGCAATACATTCATGGGTCCCATTCCCTTTACAAATCCTATAAATGCACTAATCATCAGCCACTGTATGTATGATGCCTGACAGTTTCACTAGATTTGTGAATTAAATCTGGCTACAGAACAAGAAAGTTGTGATTTGTAGATAGAGAAATGTGTTATCAATAGACTATTGCTGTAATGAAAATTGAGCAAATCATTTCGCTTTAAAAACAAACAAATAAAACAACAAAAAGCAGGTAAAGCTACACCAGCTCTCAGTGCAGTCCCTTGCTCCTTTAAAATAAATCATTCCACCTGGCCAAGAGCATAGCAGGCTGATCAACAGTCCACCACATCACACTGCCTAACTGGTTTATTTCCAACACCTCTCCTCCGGAGAAAGAGAGCATCTTAGTTCAGCCAATGTAACTGTTGTGTTACATGCTGGAAAGACTGAACCCTTTTTCCATCCCTTGCCCCGGGTGATCCCATGTCTATAGCTCAACTTGAAACCTTTCTCCTTCTAAAGCTTTTAGGACATTTCTCATCATTCATTAAAATATTTTACATGCTGTCTGCCAAGTCAGCACCTGCCTTTGCTTTGCTTCCCCTAATTCACAGAATCATCATTAGCAAACCTCTGCTTTTTCCATTGGCAGCCATGGGTGTCTACACTATGGGAAATCTATCAGCCCCTCTCCCTTCCCAAACTGTGTATCAGTCCAGTGGGACACAGAGTTACTGCTGAAAGCTGTGAAGTAATGGCAAAGGGACATCACATAATGTCCCTGTGCAACAGGGCAGCTGTGTAAATCTCGGGCATTTCTGCCCCTACATCTTGTACTTCTATTTTCAAAGCATTTTATGGCGTCTGCTCCTGAAGAAATCCTGCAGTGACTGATCTACAATTAGGCACGGATAGTTAAACAAAGCTCATTTCATATCAGAGCAACTCCCCTGAGTCCATCCTGGCAGACTAGAAGTTATGAAATCAAAGACACACTCTGACAACAGTAAGCACATACCCTCATTTAGGGGCAATGCACAAAATGCAGTCACCATGATGAAAATACATCGCCAGGGGAACTGCCAGGCTCAGTACAGGAGTACTGCTTACCTGCCAGAGGAGCTGACCAGCTGGAGATACTGGTGACAGCCTCTGCCAGGCCCGACCGGGCCTTCACATGACAAGTATTGTTCCAGCTCTCCAGAGCCTCGTGAGTTAGGCTTGGTGAAAGGCACCGCAAGATCCTGCCAGCATCCTCTTGGACTTGAAACATTGTGATTCCTTGTGACTGTCAGTAGGCTTTCTTATTAACTAAGAGTTAGCAAAAATTTATCTTTATTCCATTGAGAAGTATGTATTTTTGCCAACTGCTACTGATTTTTAAAAATTAAGCATACTCTGAACACCGTGGAGTGACCCTCCTGAGTGGTTGCAGTGTTTCTTCTGCAGCCATGCTGGCCCAGGTAGCCCAGCTGTCTCACATGGGCAGAGAAACCCAGACACGTACTACTTTCTTGCTCCTCCTGTTGGCAACCATGTCCTTCAGGAAGACAAGAGCGAGCACCCCTCTGCTCTCAGGGAAGCTGTTGCAGACCAGCCCCAGCTCCAGCTCCCTCTCACAGAACACACAGGTTAGTACTCAATTTATCTATTCTCAGTTCAGATACAATATTTTCCTAGGAAAGACAGGACACAGAGGAAGGAGACTACTCTTTTCTTCAAGGGCAGCTAATCCCATTTAGCAGAGAAGCAACCACATGACATGAGGACACTGAGGGACGAGGAAGACACAATTTATTTCAATCCAGGAAGCAACAAACTCTGTGTTTCACTGACCTGGACCCAACTTTGAATGCAAGAGTATGGCTGAAATGGTGCTGCAGGTTGGGTAGAAGTTCTTCAGAGAAATGATTTGCTTTATCTTGAAACTTCATTTTCTTTTTATTCAATCTCGGTCCCCATCCCTAATCAATATTAATTTTTTTATTTCAAACTTGAATTTTTCAACTTAAGATCTTTCTGATCTTTTTGAGAACCTCATTACTGAAAGTTTAGGCCTTCTCAACTGCCCCAGTCAGAGTCCATTTCCTATTTCTCCTTAGACAGTTTTTAACAAAAGATTTTCCCTTAATACTACTATTCAATTGCAACTTAAACTGGAATATATGTTTTTGGTATTCTGCAATAACATTAGGCATTAAAACATTAGGTGTTGTCATCCCAGATAGTTTCTATCAGGATTTTGCTAAGAATTTACCACCTAAGAAAAAGTTGATTCCCTGTTTTTAGGCAAAAGGATACCCATCTTCCCCATCCACTGTGTTCTTTGGATGCACTGTTTGTCACGATAACTTATGCTTGCCTTGTGCATTTTTCCCCTCCTGTTCCAAGTTATCTTGACATAATATGAAGTTTACACATCCCTTCTTATGATAGAAACCCGTGATTACACATTGATTTTTGTAACATGACAGAAAAAAGAAGCAACAAAAACAAACCAACACCACAAAGCCTTTTTCTTACTAATCTGTAGAGTCTAAAATCTTGCAATATAAACAAATGACAAATTTGGGGAAGTGCCATCTGCTGGGCAACAATACCCTTCTTTAGTGCCCTCTCTGAGGCCTCTCATCAACTTTCTGCCACTATATCATTATTCCATTATAACAGAACACTCCCATTCATATACCTGCGCCTTAGAAGTGAAAATACACTATAATGTGCATAATGATCATCTGGAAAAAAATTACTACAAACACAAACATTCTTTCTTAAAATAACCCTCTTCTGAATCCCATCTATGAATTCAATATAGAAGATAGACAATTCTAACAAATGTCCCTTTTCATGACAGACATTATTCAGAATTGTTATCAATATGAAGAGACTTGATATTTCATAGATGGTCTTTAATTGGGGCTTTTAAACTGCAGTATCATTATATTAAAATATTTTATGGAAGATAATCAGGTAATAAATATGTCTTCCCTTCCATTATTTCTTCTTTACAGAAAAGTAGCTTGATAATTTTAGCAAATGGGTTCAGAGAACTCTTGTGCCCACGAAGTTGTTACTAAAAAAAAATTAAGCAGCAAAAAAAATTACTTCTACATTCCACAGAACAAGAGAGAAGCTTTCTAGAGCAACTGTCCTCTTGTTTTACGTTATCCTCATGCAGATGTTACTTTTAAGCATGCATCAACAACATAAAGATGGAGTTTGCTACTCACACTGTGTGACTTCCTCCTACTGAGGTTCACAAGAAGAGAGATGGGTAATCACAGAAGTCACAGTGACACAGGTGAGTCACAGGAGACAGGCAAGAGCTTTCTCATCAGTAACACAGTGCATGCATTTTTTTCCCCATCGTTAGGGCTATCTAGTCATAAAGCAGCACTGAAGAAACTAAAAATGCCACACTACTTCAGAAGTTGCCTAGGTGCAGTGCAGTTTCACAATAACAGCAGAACAGGTGTAGGTTGTGAGGTGGTTCAGTGGTGTGCAGGGTGAAAGCTGAAAGGGAAAGGATGATAGTGATGTTGTGAACAGGGGTTTCCCTATGCCCTCATTATCCAAGCTCTTTACTACTCCAATGGACCATAGCAGCCATTCCCAGTCCAAACTCCCCCCTCCAGGATCAAGTGAAGCTGTCTCTATCTCCTCCTTAGCTTCCCAAATCCCCTTGCCTGGTTTTAGAAAAATATAGTGATAAACCTAGCAAAAGTGATAATTTAGTCAAGTTTTGACTCTTTGAATGATGCTGACAATAATATTAGAGCTGTTCAGTTATATGGTATTAGTCAAGAACCTGAAGGGAAAAGGTTTTTATGACATTTTAGCATGAAATAACTCAGAACAGAGTTTAATGTTTAGCTGAAATTCAAAAACTACTAAGGGGTATCTGGAACCATGGCTTTCAATTTTTCCAGAAAGTTTTCATTTGAAGTATCACATTTGGTTTATTTCTACTGTAAGTGACCAGGTTTATGTTAAGCCATTCATTTTTTCCTGCGGTGTCCAAAAGAGCTAATCTGTGATCTCATTTCACCTCAACCAGTCTGCTAGAGCCATTGGTGAAAAAATAATAGAATGGCAAATTGTGATTAGAAAAACTAGGTGACTTTGATCCTTCCTTATATCCTGCCAAAGTATTAGTTCACTGATTCAAGCTCAAAAAGACACCTTTTTTCAAACACTCAGGACTTCTTAAGTTCCACTGTCCCCCCCATAGAACATAGCTTTCTCACTAGGTTTTATTTCTCACGCCATTAGCAGTTTCCATCAATTAATATCATCTATCTTGTACATTAATTTAGCTTCAACACACCTTTGAGGGGAATAAGCTTTATTTTTCTCACAGCACAAGAGATAAAACTGAAACACAACCACAATTTGACCATTTTCTCCATAGGACTCATGTTCTTGGTCTGTAGCAAGCAGGACGACACACTGACCACGCAGAGCATAGCTGGATTTGCTACCTGCTGGCACAGGGAACTGCACATCATTTCCAGGGAGAGCACAAAAAGTGTATTTCCACTCCCCCCCACTTTTGTCAAAGTTTTTCTAACTCTTCCAAACCAAATGACAGAACTGCATTTGAATATCAAATTCCTGAAGGGGAAGGGAAAAAAGAAAGCCAAGAAGTAGCATATTAGTTTTTGTGGTTAAAGAAATTTATATTTAGGCAAGCATGACTGAAGCAGCTGTGCACATGTCACATTATCACCTAACTTCTTCCATGAAGTCTGTTTTTACAGTTATTTTTTTACACCACTGAGCTGCAGAGTTTTACAGTGTACTTGACTTTGTGGCACTGCAAACAAATTGAGTTTCAGCACCTTGAAAGTGAAGTGGTGTTGATCCAATGATGTATTACTTAAAACATGTAGCCTGCTGAAGGAATCAACAGGGAACCTGTACTTTTTAAATTAGTTTTTTTCAGCTTATATAGATCGACAGTAGTAAAGTTCACCGGCCTTATCACTGGTGGTAGGCTTGGTGTACTTTACTAACAAATTGAATGTTATTTTCAGAATCAGTGCTACAGTGGCAGGCTGAGCCTGAGGCATCCAGTCACCTTCTCCTGTACTCTATATTCATTTCCCTTTTAATTAACCACGGAGATTGGGTAACACTATAGATTTGGGGTTTGTTTTATGCATTTTCATCAATGACATGCATTAACAAAATGACCCTTTAGCAAATAGAAAGTAATGGATAAACAAATGCAATACAAAACCAGATACAATACAAAAATAAAATACCTTAGAATAGTCTGAACAACTTGTAAGCAAGGAAGCATCCAGGCTATTCCATTCAGTCCCTTCATAACTCCAAATAACAACTACTGACCCTCACTTAAAATTTAAATTTTTATTGTCAAAGCATCACAAGTGCTGGATACTGTTTAATTCATGAAGACCGACAGCCATTCAATATCCAAATCTATCTGAAAGATTTGGAAATTGCCAGCTGCTCAAGAAATACACTCAATAGAAGAACCACTACATCTCATCTGGGAAGTAGCAGACCCTTGTGCCTTTGAAAAGGGTTCATCGAGGTCAAAGAGTGAGAGACAGGAATTAGATACCTTCCACTTTTTTTTTTTTTTTAAAGTTAGTGCTGAACTATTTCCAGTCAACACACAAAGAGGGAGCACGTTTTCAGCAAGCACACTTCTAAATTGTACAATTCTCTACCACAGGGTGCTGTGGAGATTAAAAGCATAAATGGCCTTAGAAAGATCTATGTCACCCCACATATGCTGTGTCCATGGCAGCCCATTCATGTGATCATCTGGAAGCAGTGGTCAGCTCCAGGTGATTGCTGACTTACAGGACAAGCACCACAATCTGTATGACAAATCCTCCTTCTCCCATTCTGCACGTAAACCCCAGACCTCAGAACAAACCAAGTGTGGAGCCTGAAATGTTCCCATGGTAACATTTATATAAATACTGTATTGGGTGTATTTTTCAAAAACATATGCTTTAACTGAGATGCTAGAAGAAACACTTCTAACTCAGATATAACGGTAGAGAGAGGTCCCAATCCCAGCTCCCGCAGCCTGTCCTTGTAGCAAAGGTGCTCCAGACCCTGGATCATCTTTGTGGCCCTCATCTGAATGCACTCCAACAGATCTAAGTCCCTCTTATGGTGGGGACACCAGAACTGGACACAGTATTTGAGGTGGGGTCTCACAAGAGCAGAGTGAAGGGGGAGAATCACCTCTCTTGACCTCCTGGCTACACTTCTCTTGATACATCCCAGGATGCAGTTGGCCTTCTGGGCTGCATGAGCACACTGCCAGCTCATGTGGAGCTTCTCATCTATCAACACTCCCAAATGCTTCTCTTCAGGGCTACTCTCAACCCACCCTGTGCCCAGTCTGTATTTGTGTCTAGGATTGGCCCAACCCAGGTGAAGGTCCTTGCATTCTGACTTGTTGAAGTTCATGCAGTTTGCACTGGCCCACTTCTCAAGCCTATCAAGTTCTCTCTGGATGGCATCTCTTCCCTCAAGTGAGTCCACGGCACCACACAGCTTGGTGTCATCGGCAAATTTACTGAGGGTGCACTCAGTGCCATCGTCCATGTCGCTGACAAAGATGTTGAACAGAGCCCTGAGGAACACCGCTTGTCACTGGCCTCCATGTGGACATGGAGCCATTGACCACAACTCTGAGTGTGACCATCCAGCCAGTTCTTCTTCATCCACCGAGTGGTCAGTCTGTCAAATCTGCGTCTCTCCATTTTAGAGACAAGAATGTCACGTGAGAGAGTGTCAAAAAATGATCAGTGGGTTGGAACACCTCTCCTACAAGGACAGGATGAGGGAGTTGGGCTTGTTCAGCCTGGAGAAGGCTCCTGGGAGATGATATAGCAGCCTTCTAGTACCTGAATGGTACCTATAGGAAAGCTGAGGAGGGACTGTTTACAAGGGCATATAATAATAGGATGAGGGGCAAAGGCTTTAAACTAGAGAAGGGTAGATTTAGACTGGACATTAGGAAGAAGTTCTTTACTATGATGGCGGTGAAACTCGGGAACAGGTTGCCCAGGGATGTGGTGGAAGTGCCATCCCTGAAAACATTCAAGGTCAGGCTTGATGAGGCTGTGAACAACCTGATCTACTTGAGGATGCCCCTGCTTATTGCAAGGGGGTTGGACTAGATGACCTTTAGAGGTCCTTTCCAACCCATGGCATTCTATGATTCTTTGAAATGCAGTCTCCTTCTGGTGAAATACAGTTCTTTTTATAAAGAAGTTGCAAAGCCACTGTGGGGTAAGAAAATAATCAAGAAAGATGGATCTTAATTTAAATGCAAAGAATGGAAGTACATATATGTATGCCTACTTAGAGCAAGAACGAAACCTATTTGTAAAAAACAAATCCAGATTGTCAGATCAAGACAGAGCAGCTCTTTCAACTGCTGTCTCCCAGACAGAATCATGGGGTGGCAGGAGAAAACATTTTTTTTTTTTTCAGTGTGACTACAGAACTAATGAATTATCTGTTCCAAGGCCTTCTTTTTTACATTATTTATACTCAATACACTGTATTTGTAAGGATGATTAGTGTACCATCTGCCTAGGCCACAAACATGCATAAAGGAGACAACCTCCTGATTAAAATCTCATTTCTTCTAAGCAGAGAGTAGGAAACCACTATTCTTTCTGGACATGCAGCCATCCAGTCTCCTAATTAATATCCATCAGTCATTAGATAAAAATAGCCTGGCCAGACCTAAAGTTATTTAAATGAATCACTAAGCAAAAATGTAATATAGCCAAGCCACAAACACTTAGTTCTGTATCCTCCAGAACACTGTACTGGAAATACAGTCTCTCGTTAGGGCACAGTGTCAGAATTAATCATGAGCTCTGAAGAAAGTTTCTAATTTTTATCATCACAAGACTATGACTAATACTGGAATTCAGCTGGATAAATGCGGATGCCTCCACCAGAGCCAGCAACCCCAGCTTCTTCTGCAGTTCGGCAGAGATCTCTCTTCCATAGTCAACAGTGTCTGAGGTTCAATTTGTCAAATCCTAACATCTAAAAAGGACAAATGAGTTGCAGCCTAATCAGGACTAGCAGTTTCCAGATGATACAGAAGAACTAAGAGTGATCAGTCCAGAATATACATACTTGCTTTTTATGCCTGTTAGATGAATTGCACAATCTCAGCTTCAATACACTTGCAAAGGGCTAAGGTTGCAGGAAGTCTGCCATTTCCATTAAATCTATCATGAACAACACTACTAAAAAAAAAACAACCAAAGTCCAGAACATTTATTTTAATTCACAGTTTTCTATCATAATTACTAATTGGGTGTCCCCACATTTACCCCTTCACTACTTTCTATCTTCATTTTAGCACTGCTCCAGCATTTGATTTTCTCCCTCCCTTAACCATACATTCTTGTCACCACTGTGACACTTGTGGTCACTTTATGTGACAAGCACCATTTAATTCAACTGGGCCCACTGCCGTGATATAGCCAAGCAGTACAACCACTACCCAGTTGTTTTAATCCTTTTTCACAAATCAGTTTCTGATGGTCTCTTCTCAGAATTTCTTCAACTTGTCAATGTTCTCACCACAACAGCACTGTGGAGATGCCTCCAGCATCCAAACTCAGCTTCCACCAGGCGGTCTTTAGAGCGCTCTCAAGAAATCATCTATATACAACGTCTTTTTTTTTTCTTCCTTTCTTCCCCCCCCCCCCCCATGGGTATTTCTTTCCTTCCTTTCCATCTTCTTTTATTCCCCTGTCTTTTCTCCTGTTCTCTGGACC